>QKQZ01039866.1:0-17391 GCA_003595255.1 Solenopsis fugax
CCGCCTGTCCCTTCTCGGCAGACTTAAAGAGAAGAGAACCGTATAAAGGTCGCTAATTTGTGTAACACAGACTATGAGGAGCGAAGTGTCTTGATGGGACCAAAAGAACGTCTCAAGGAGGAAAAAAGCAAAGGAATGGCAACAGGGGTCACACAATCGAGGGTTCGTCGATATTTGTGTTGGAGGCCCTCGAAGACGGGCGAAAGGATAATCAGGTTCGTCGTCTCACACGAAAGAGTACTTTTAGGCTCGAGAGATTTTTTCGGAGAATCGGGGAAGCTCCGAGAACAAAAGATTAACCAACGACGATTTTAATAAAAATACAATCCAAGACTCGTTTTATTCGAGTTTATGGCGCAGCTTGAACATTCATTCGGAATACGGAAGAGAACACGTTTAATTCGAATTTATGTATGTGCGAATTTTAAGCAGGATCAGCGTTCTCCGATCTGTAGACTTTAGAGCTTCCAGAATAGTCTCTGGAGGAATTTTATGGCCGTCGAAGACGCAAGTGCCATAAAGTTGGATCGAAGCGAACGAGGTATTCTGAGAGAGCGAGATAAACGAAGAGAACCAAGTGTTAATTGGTTGTGTCTATGAAACTACAGTTTCCGTCGACAAGGACGAATGAAAAAAATGACTAGGTCACTTCCTTTTGCCTATCACGTAAAAAAACTGGAATTGCCTTTAACGGAAATAATAACGCGAAAACGATTGTCGAACGGAGTAAAGAAAAAACAGTTGGCGAACCGACAGATTTCAAGATGTTCAAAACAGCGGATCCAGCAGAATTGAAAAAGGGAAAAAAATCATCAATACGGCACGCGTCGACTTAGGTTCGGCCGAACGATGGGCCGACAGACCATTAAGGTCTGACTAAGGGTGAGACATCGGATACGGTCAATGATTTCATGACCAGTGCCGGGAACTACGCGGTATTGATCCTCGGTTGCAAACATCCCGCCTCCGTCGCACACCACGGTTCCTCCTCTTTCATGTAACTGTGGAACCCGGACCTTCCGAATTCCTATTGCATAGTGCGTCCCGACTCTTTCTGTCCCTTGCCTTTGAGAGCCCTGCTGACCATTCTGGATAAATTATTCGAGATTCCCTGCAAATCTAGTGACAAGAATACAACTCAGTACTTTGCCCTCCAGGCCGAAAGAGAACAACGACACTGGGCTTCCCGGAAACGTTGAATACTCGCCATTGACGTTATTCCGCAAAAAAAATAAATCAAGCTGTTTCTAATATTGCCACCTCAGTGGCCACGTGTCGCTCGACGCTCGTCGAGTTTACGTGTCTTCTTTAAGCGCGACAAATAAGAATTTTCTAAAAGTTACGCATACGATGTCTGGGATCGTCTGGAACGAATGACGGACGCGCGAAAGACGCGTGTCTAGGAGAGAAGCGACGCGAAACAAACTCTGATGAACTTAAGTTAACGAGCGAGTCACTCACTTCGAGCGGCATCTCTCCGCATTTATCCTTCGCAGCAGTCACTTCACACTTGTTATCGGGTCCCACGGAAGCAAACGTCGCGTATAATAGCGAATAAACGATCCATCTATTTCACCTTAAAGCCCGAAAGTTCTCTTCACGGATACGCTCGTTCAAACTTCTCACAGAACTTTTGATCCTGACGCAGCAAGAATTTCCTAGTCGTGAATGCTAAGAGTACCTGCGAGAGCGGAAAAGCAGTTGTTGACGTTGAAAGTCAACGTAAGCAAAATTGCGTCGAAAAATTTCCGCGATATCAGAAATCCGTTTTCTTTTTATTTAGCGAAATAATCGCAAGTTCTTATGATCACGTTGCACGATATTCGATCCAATTAAAAGAAGATTCTATTGATTTTTATTACGAACTTTGCGAACGGCAATCGAGTTTCCACCATTGTATCACTGGTGACGAAATATCAGTCTGAGTAGCCGAAGCCGCGGTTTTGACATTCCGCTGCCGTACCGAGCCATCAACCTGCCAGGGGTTGCGGCTAATGTCGTTGATATTCAGGACTCAAAGTGCGAGGGTCGCGTTAATGTCACGGGAGAGGGTTCGGTGTCCAAGAGGGCTGTGTGCGGTATCCACCCCGTGCGGCGGACATCTCGGTCTACCAAGGGACGAGGGAAAGCGCCGAGGATTGGCCCGGGGATCGCCCGGGTACGAGCTCACGCGAACCGCACGAATAACCGAAAGGGTTGCCTATGGACATCGCTCGGATGTCGTTCTGCGACGGTCGCGCCGTTGTCCCAGACATGTATAAAAAAAAAAGTGGCAAATCTCGCCTCTCGCCGCGAATTTACCTCACTTTCAGCCTTCAAGATAAAACGAGACTGATATCTCTAGCTGTTAAACGGAGCGAGAGGAGGCTCGGCGCGAAAGAGATTTGGTCGTACTAAAGTTCGCACGAGTGCCTGGCCCCTTTTTTACGATTCTCAAGCAGCCGATGTAATCTATCGGAGAATGTGTGGGAACTACGTGAGAAAATATATGTGAAAAGAAAACGAGAGTGTTCTGGATGTGGATGAAACGTTCTTTTCACTGTATGGTCCTCTCAGGATTACGGAAGAAATTGGACGAAATGGTTATAACATCTTAAGATAATATTTTCGATTATCTTTACTAAAATAATAGTAAAAAAAGAAAGCGTACTTTAAATAAAATTTCATTAATGAATTAAAGGCCTCGCAAAAATTATTATATTTTATAAAATATATCAATAAATCAAAATAAGAGCAAGCCTAGATTAAATTGCATTTGCTTAAAATTTCTATTAATTATTATTTTATTCAGGTACTAATAAAAGTAGTGAAATAAATTTTCATTGGACTTATTACGTCAATTACTATTGTAATGTCAACAGGTTCACATAATCGGAAATAACGTAACATAAAAATATTTGGCACTGTTATTTCTCAAGCGCTTCCAATCCAATGTAAAATCTAGTTTCTACAAGAAAATAGCCACAGCAGTTTTCAATCGATACTTCAAAATCAGTTTTCTAATCTTCGAAAACCGGTCGTAACACATATAACAGTGGTGTATCATTGTGCGAGAAGAATTCGTTCAGTACTGAAATCGCCCCCGGCCAGTCGTAAATTTGGCCGATCCTGGATGCTTCCAATATCGACCATTGCCATCGCACCACCCCTGCCCGTTTGCTCGCATCCACGAGCCCAGCCACCACCCCTTGCCCTTGACATTCAGTGCTACGAACGATTACGAGGCCGAACTTTCATCCCTTGTAACGACGTCGTCTAAAGTTTAAATTGCACCCCTGCTAAAACGCATCATCGTATCAGGAGCGTGAAAAATATTTCCCGTCCGATTGGGCAGTAAATACATTATTTAATATTACAATCAAATATGGAACTAAGAAACAGAACGTGTATCCAAAATGACTTAAACTCAATCAAGTTATTTGCGTATCTAAGGTACTTAAGAAACATTTTTTTATTTTTCTACTGTTTTATGTAAAAAAAAAACACATGAATATATTTCGAAGAACTTAAAAAGATATCAATCTTCTAAAATCTCATAAAAAAAATCTGTAGAGCAAGAAATAAATCTTTCGATAAGCATTTATATAACATCCGGAATGCAAAAAATTAACAATTTAAAAAACTCACATCGCAATATAAAAAAGTACTCTATAATTCACGGTTTACCGAGGAACGTCTCATCTCTCCTCGCGTGCGTCTCGGTAGAATGCCCACGGTATTTCACGGACGGGAAATATCGGTGCCCAGAAATACGAGTCACGCAGGTTATACGACGTACATACCTGGGACATCGTGCTTCCTGCCCTCGAACTATCTCTGGCACTTCGGCCAGGAGAGGAGCGGGCGGGGCTCCATCTTGGCGACTTTAATAGGATGCCATTCCGCCGGTCCGGACAATGCGCAGCACCACCCGGCGGAACCTTTTGGTCCGCTATCGTTGCCGCAGACGCCCCACCGTGTGAAAGTAATGAAAATTCGGTGGTAATCCCTTGCCGCCGCGCGCTCGATATACAGGCCGTACTGTACTTGTTAATTTTTTGCATTCCGGATGTTATATAAATGCTTATCGAAAGATTTATTTCTTGCTCTACAGATTTTTTTTATGAGATTGATTTTAGAAGATTGATATCTTTTTCAGTTCTTCGAAATATATTCATGTGTTTTTTTTTACATAAAACAGTAGAAAAATAAAAAAATGTTTCTTAAGTACCAGAGCTACCGCGCTGGCCTTCGATTATAAATATGTTGGGTATCGAATACAAAATTTTTTTGGGTACTCGAGCACCGACGGCGACGGCTTCTTCAATGGGATAGCGCAAAGTTGTTATTTCAATACATGATAAATTAAAAGGAGAATCGCGATAAATATCTTATCAATGTGTACTCAATGATATTAGACCGCTGATAATATGGGTTAGAGACAATAAGTATGAATAATACCATTGAACCGCCTGACAATATCGCGCGTGTGTGACTAAACTTTCTCACGATTATCCCGCTGGCAATTAACGACTTTGGCCTTTTCTCTTAGATTTCCCGGGGACTCGCCTCACGAATCGCGGGATTTACAGTCGCAGCGAGTTGCGCAGTTTTAAATGCTAAAACCGATGATCTACAGCGACTTTTACGATTAAAGCCGAGGCTAAAAATCTCTCCGCGTCCACGCGTAGATCGCCGCGCGAGAACCCATGGCGATTGTTAGCCCACATACCGGGGAAAATTGTGTTCGGCAGTATTTCACGTTGAACAATATTTCATCAGACGGCGCCGAGTATCCTATTTGCGCAATAATAGGTTCGCCGTCGAGACGACTCCGTTCACTCGTCGCGGGGGGGCGAGCGATTTTCATCGACCGGTTGCCAATATCGCGCAGCTTCCCGCGCGATTATGTGCAAATACGCGTTTAGTCCATCGGACGATTGGCCAAGTTAGGCCGCTCACGCAAAATCGAAAGGTCGACGTGCCTCGCCGCATGCGTACGCGCGCCTCCTTCTCGTGGGAACGCTCGCTGGAATGATTTTCTCTCGCGGATAGTGCGTGTGGTGCCTGAAAGGGAAAGCAGCCGTTGCTCTCTCTCTCTCTCTCTCTCTCTCTCTCTCTTTCTCTCTCTCTCTCTCTCTCTCTCTCGCCACTCTCGGCCGAAAACATTATATTGACCTCCCGCAGGCAAATTTCGACGTTCGCGCCCATGAGCGTTTCTTCCCGGTCGGCCCTATAACCCTCGGTAATAGCATAATAAATCTACCAACTTTTCGCACTGTTCCCCTCGCAGCCGCAGCCGATGCTTAGAGCTCGTTTCACGCAAGCGACATCTCCGCTCCGCTCCGCGCCGCGCCGCGCCGCGCCGGCATAAGGTATTTCGGGGACACTATTTCACTAGGAAAATTTATATCTTAATTAACGGTACGCACCAAAGATACTTTGGTCTTTAATCAGTTACGGTACTGAACTTTCTCTATCAATCATCCCACGCTTCTCTTCAGCTAATAGTTGTTAAATACTTCATCCGTTACATTCAACCCGACGTCGTACATGGTAAGTTGGATAAACGGAGAATGATTATGGTGAATTAATTGCATATTTGTAATGAACACGTTCATTAATACTTTGCAGCCGGCTTGAGGAGAATTTTCTCGAGATATCTTCCCGAATGCGAATACGGCAAGTTTGGAATAACGCCGCGCCGGCAATATCTGGGCGCGTTGCTGGGGGTTCGTGGTGTTCGGCACGAAGAACGCAGACAGATCGATCCATTGTGCACAAGAACCAAATCACCGCGCGTAACGCCTCGTATTCCAACTATTTCTCTATCAGGGTCTCCCCTTGCTCGGGCTCCCTGTGGGAGACAGCCGGGAAGAAAAAGCCGACGCGCGCAGACGCCCGCTTGAACAAAGACGCGCGCGCGAGTCGTGGTAAACCTACGAGAGAAGAAATGGGAGAGAAGGAGGAAAAGTGCTATCAGCCACGAGGGAAAAATGTTCGCCGTAATAAGTTTCTGCTCACCTCGCGCGCCATTCTGCATTAATTACTTGGGATACCAATGCCGAGAAAAATCTGCGGATACCTAGGAGCCGCACAGCAATTACGTTGTACACGACCAGAGAATTCCACGCGCGAAAAGGATTAATGTCCTATTCCTAATTACAAAAATCGCAAGGTTAACAAAAATTTTTGCTGGAAAACGTGCATAATTTCCTACATTTTTAAAAACCAGATGGCGTAAAATGTAATCTTATCTAAATATTTGACTCATTTTTTTCGTGATATGTAGTCTATTTATATATATACATACCATTAGTTATTTATTCGAGAGAAACTTTCGAGAAGAAATAATCACTCGCAATTTCCTGTACTTAATTATTCCTCGCGCATGATTTCTTTATTTTTGCGCCATTATTTTATCTCCTCAAAGCGTCAAGCGTATAATTCTAGGCACTTACGACGCCTTCGTTTCACCGCGAATAAAGCATCCAGCTTGGCGGGGGTGGAGAGATTTCCTCGCGATATTGCAACAGCGACGCTTCGTGAATTTTAATATTCGACGCGGCAGTCTCCTGCGGAGCTCGACATCGAGTCGCCGATTCAGACGAAAGTTTTTTCTGCGTTCCACCCTCAAGGGATTACAGAAATGCGAGATTCGCACGAACATAGACTTACTCGCGTAATCGGCAACGCGAGAGAGAAAGAGAGAGAGAGAGAAAGAGTATCGGTCCTGAGCGATTCTCGAGAAAGGGAAACACGGACGCGCGGAGCGTTTTCTCGTTTAAGGAGAACACAAAAACCGGTCGCCGGTGGACGAAGGGAAACCCGTAAAAGGCACCCCGAGAAGCGTTTCGTGGCGGCTTCGCGTATTGCGTGTTTCGCGACGAAAACGGAAACGGCACCGCGTCCACCGCCATAACTTTTCGTCCACAGAGAGCGATCGTCGCCGTGTGTCCGGGTCTCGAGATGTCGAGCGCTCCCTTGTCCCTTCTATCGGCCATACACATGCGGCTTCTCTCCTTTTTGTTTTCTAGGAGACGCGTCAGACCAATGACACGACCGCACGAGGAGGAACGAACATTTGTCTCGCCCAGATTATAACTCGTTTCTTTCCTTCATTCTTCCCCCGGTGTCGGTCCTCCCCATCTCTCCTTTTCCCGACGAATGTGCTTGACCACCGCTCGCTCATTGTTTCAGTCGCGGCAAGAGCGCTTTGTCTCGCGAGGCCACGATTTGTCAGAACGCGACGCACGACAGGAAGTGGGTTCCCAAAATACATGGCTAACTGCGACAATAAAAGAAGCACCGATGGTCTCGAAGGAAATATTAAATTTTATTCTGAATAATATTTATTCGCGAGAGCAATGTTAATTATATTTTTTGTTAATTGCTTCTTAGTATCACAAAAGATATCTGTTACGTAAAATCAATCGTAACAAGCTGCAAATTTTTATTTATAGCGCGTGAAGTAAAAATGTTTAGTCGAGAGAAAAATTATCGCGTTATTTTTTGAACAGCTCGTAATAATTTAAGTGTGGAACAGCACATCCCTGACAATTGCTTTAATTTCCGTGACTCTTCAGTCTAATGAGCGCGAGAAGGAAAGAGGAACCGTTGCTCATTATCATTCATAATCCTGTTCAAAGAGAGGTCATCGGTTGTTTCTCTTCATAATGATGATGAGGATGAGGAGAAAACACGCATCTGCCATTTCTGATTTCCTTATTCTTTCCACTTCATCGTTAAGAAAAAATTATGCGTACTCACGAGAAAGTGAGCGCATTGTAAATACAAAAAAGAAACCATTACTTCAAGTGGCTTTTAACTTTACATTTTTACGAAGTATAATGCTTTTTTATAGTCTACTGACAAATTCATACGGAAATAAGTACGGAAGAGAGCAAAACCTTTCATCGGCAATTTTTCTTTCGTTTATTTTTTTTATCACAATAAATTATTTTGCGTGACATTATTTCATCGTGCGAATAAAACGTACATCGATCACGTTCTAGTCAACCATGTTCTTTCCTTCGCTCTCGAAAAAAATGGAGATTACCCGTGTATATCAAGTTTACGGACAAAAATAGTAGTGTGCGTGATGTGGGGCGAGAGAAGCATAGAGCTATCTACCATCGATCCGATTGAGGTAGGTCGAGTTCTCAAGGGAACCACGACTCTTATCCCAGTTCAGGGATAAATTCAAGGACAGTCTGATCGCCTGCGACTCAAAGTCCATATTGACAACAGTCTTGTAGCTCGTGTTATCACAAAAAATAAATGCGTTTTTTAAACTACATACATATATTAATAATAATGTAATAGCAAACGATAAAGAGTGTTAAATATAAACTGATTATTCAATCTCACTAGCGCGACGATTTATATATAGAAAAATAATATTCCTTCCCAGTACAGGTTTTTAAAAAATTTATAATTAAAACAATTTGATTAATTTAATTAAAATAAAATTCAAAACCTCCCTAATCTCAGACATCGTTCGTAACAAAAAAATATTGAAAGCCGGAAAACATCGAAACCACATTGCTACATTAATAATTTACGCAACTATTTTACGTTCAGGCATACTCTCTTTTCATCTTTTTCCTTTTCAATTTCTCTTTCTCTCTTTCAGTCTCGCGAATAACAGCGCGTTGAATTGCGCGAGTTGCGCAACAGGAAGGCGAACGTTTAAGCTAATGACCTTTAATGCAAACCTCCATTGTGCGTGAAGAGTCTGCAATGAGGGTTAACGCACAAAATGTACTCAGAAAACAAAAAAAGAAAAAGAGAGATGAATTATGAAGAAAATTCGAGACGAAAAAGAAAGAATAGGCATATATATATGTATGTATAAACTCTTGCAAATATCTTCTTTTTAATTTAGCACAAAAGTAAAAATTTTTTTCTAAATCAATTTTTAATTAATAATTTTCTATCAATAGTTTTTTATAATTGTACGATTACAATACACATTATTTGTTGCACAATATTTTTGCAAAAATAATCAGGAGTCAGGAGAATAATAACTAAAGGTGATTTCACTTTGATTTTCAAATATAAAAATTTCTGAACTCAATGATTAAAACTTCAAAATCCAATCCAAGTTCAACAGCGACAGATGGAGTTGTACAAACACTTCACACAATATTGATTTTTCATTTACGTCATAATAAAATCACTATAGTGTGGCCTCCGACTGTTCGAAACGCGAACGACAAAACTTTCATTCACTATTTTGCACTGGCTTTGAATTTAATCAGTGCCAGTAGTGAGAAGCAGGAGGATTACATTACTTGGGAACAACTGCTTCAAAATAGCGTGATTGTTCTTGCGCTGGCTTGACCATGAAGGGTTAATGCGTCTCACGTTACTACGAACGTGGCAAAAAAAACTTGCTAATAGCAACGGTTTAACAATCGTTAGTTAACATTTCGGGAATTACGGGGAACTAAACTTTAAAGTTAGTGTAAAAACAACTCAAATCAGTATTACATAACAGTAATAAAGATAAAGAATTCCATTAAAAAAAAAAAAAAAACTATTTCTGTAAGATATGTACATTATTAATATTTCATAGATCAACATGATAAATCTATATTGCATCCGTTGTTCATTGAATATATAATAATTTTGCCATTAAAATTACATTAATGCACAAAAATGAAAGTACATTTTGATGCCAAAGCATTTATTTCGAAATAGTAAGAAACGAGATCACGACGATAAAAATATGATTTTTCTATTAAATCGATCCGATCGAAAAAGTTGCCATTAATCAGCGTTGGTTCATTAAAAATTAATGTCCATTGAACCGACGAGCAAGACTGCGCAGGTAGATTCTCGAAACACGCTAGGATGCTCGTGAAGGAACCGTCTCACTCTTCTAGAGCGACTGAATTACGAGAAAAGCTTTTCGACGTCGTTCTTACGAGCGGTCCTTTTAATTAATCTCTGCCCCCTCGAACACGAGTATCATTCAGAACTCTAGCGCCACTTGGTATAGACCAACGAGAGTTCCGCGCAATCCTCGAGAAAATTACGCGATTCATCCTTTGCAAGGTAGAATTGCTCCGTCTACGCCGTTCTACAGTTTTTTGTTCTATAATTTTTTTTCCTTTGTTTTAAAAATTTACAAATAACAGTATTCAAGAAAGAAACGTATGTCGATAAAAACTTTTATAGACATAAGCTATAAAATTTTTTTAAAGAAGCGTCCTCGACGCCGTCGATCAATTCAATCTTTTAAAAGTTAAGCGTAATAAAAAATTCAGGTAGTTATCTTAACGTATTTTTGCACTAAACAGCTTTATCTAGAAAAAATAGAACTATAACTCTCGAGCTTATAAACAGATTACATCTCGCACAGCGTGGCCTTGTCAGAAAAAGCGTAGTTCGCGAATGTTTGCTAACGGAACGATCTCTTATCAGAGTCGAGCTAGGCTGAGATAATGAGGGCGATGTGATGCGTTCAACGGCGAAATATAACGCTCGGCATAAGCGTCAGTTTCAGTGAGGCATTTCGTTCTCAAAATTCATTTCGAAGAAAAAACGACAGAGAGACTACATTCTCTTGCTCAAAGTAACTTTACTGTAATATTTTCTAAAAAAAAAAATATATATATATAGTACAATGAGTACCGTTCACTTAATTAATTATTCTTACTGTTATTGTTAATTTGGGAGTATTGTGCGGATTATTTATATCTCATTCATCTTACACAATTTTAATTATGCAAGAACAGAAGGTGAAAGAAGCGGAGTATTGTACCGCTTGACATTTTGCCGGCTCAGTATTTTCTGCAAGCCGGCGCCGCTGACATTCGATGCATTTATCTTCGTCACAGCGCCCAAGAAACAATATTTACCGAGTCGCGAGATAAAGAGCCGCGGTTCGTGCGGCGTACTGCAATAATAAACTATCGCGCCGATGTAACGCTTAGCGTATCGAGTATTCGACGAAATGATAATATTCGGGTCGTTCAACCGCCTCGCGCACCTTGGACGGAGAAATTCACAAAGCTGCGGGAGTTACGTAAAAATAAACGATATGCGCGCGCTCGCGGGGCATGTTTTTCCACAGCGTTTACGTTTAAAAGGCAGGGAGTTTTAATTATCTGGAATATCAAAATTGGATGCGGATTTATGACTCGAAATTACTTTGTCGATTTATTAAAGGTCAGCCGGGGAAAAAAGTAACACGTTGCGAAACAAAATGCAGCGCGCCGCGTAAACGTCCGCCGCGTTAGCTTGCAGACTTTGGATACGTGAGACATCGTGTTATTACCTTACCGAACGTTGACCGCTTTTGTTACGTACGGAGGTGGATAAAAGCGCGACGAGAGACGGAGTATATAAACGATCGCTGGCGAACGCTCGCCCGAGTCGCGGACCACTCCTAGTTTCAGCGTCTATATAAGCCACGTGTCGAGTTACTGTTACTGCATCGTGGCACGCCACTTTCCCATTTCCACTGCTCCTCCTGTCCGATTTATCGTCAGACACTGCCGCGAGGTCGTTCACACGAGGAATTCGCAACCGCCCGTCGCGATTTGCACACACGGACGCGCCTTCGCTCTCTAGCCTCTAAAGGAGACTCCATATGTATTTTCGCAAATTTTACTCGACTACTCTCTATGTAGGTGTGTATTATTTTACTGCCAATTCTGCGAAACAACAAAAAAAGGCGAGAGGGTTCGTCGAGACGACGATATAGAAGAGAACATTCGGAAGATTTCTTTTTTTTTTCTTCTCCCCTTGCATCAACGGTGTCTTAACAGAGGGTCTTAACGGAGAAGTTATCGCCATGACTTCCAATTCACGGCGGCAATCCCCGGGTCTTAAGCGACTCCGGGGAAACGGCTGCGCATCGGTATTCAGCGCGCAAAAGGCAAAGCTTGCATTTTGCAATTCGCGTCGCATCGCATCGCGCAACGCAGAAGAAAGGGGTGACCCACCCTCGATACGAGAGGGTTACGCGAAATGGAGGGCGAGAGAAAGAGAGAGACAGAGCGGGGCGATTGTTGCGGGGACGTGGTTGCCATGGGAGGATAGGACTCTCGGAGGGTATTTCGACAGCTTCTAGCGGTTTACAATGGTGCCCTGGTTCCTCCAGTCTCTTCTCCTTTTCCCCCTACCTCCCCTTTCCCTCCGTGCACCCTTCATGCCGCTGCACAATACATAGACGCTCGCATGAGGCGCATTCTCGCGCGCACGAGATCGATCTCCCTCGAGTTACCTAACGGCTCTCGTTAGGCCGGCAGGCCGGCCGGCGAAGCTGAGAGAACCGGTATTATTGAAAAACTGGAACCAGCAACCGCCGCTGGTTCGTCGGTGGAACACGCTCGAGAACGGCCACCGGAGAGCCTTATTGCGCAACACTAGCCGATAAAAGAGTGCGACGTAAAAATATTGCTCGCCCAACATTTTTGTCCATTTTTCTAATGCCGTTGACGCAAAGCGCGAAGGCATGTACAGCGCGTTAAAAAGTCTTTGTCAGAATTGTAAATTAGTCATCCATGATATTGCGATACTGTCGATGAGTACCACACTGAGAGAAATGTTCTGTAAAATCAACCAAACTTTGGTTGATTAGTGATCAAATGAATTTTATAGTTGCTAAATATATAGTTGTTTTGACCAAACAATTTGTAGTCTTAACCAAATAATTATTTTCATACAATTCAAACAAATTACAAAAAGTTTTTGATTTTTTGGTTAAATGTAACAAAGTGTTTGGTACCAGTAACTATAAAATTCATTTGATCACTATACTACCAAACGATTTCTCTCAGTGCAAGTATTCAAGCACAAGCAAAATTATTTCTCAATATTATCAGGTGATATATCGCTTGTATTTTTAGGAAAATTTTCCTAAAGAGTATTGCCTCGCATATATCGGTGCAATAATTTGGTGAGCAGTTTACAGAGGGCTATAAACGTCACGTCGAACCATATTGTTCCGCCAAAAAAAAAAAAAGAAAATATCGCGCTGTCCAATAAAATAGGACCAATTTTATGAACGCGCCACGACAAACGGTCTCGCATATAAAAAGTCGCGGAAGAAATGATTGCTGGTACTTCTCTGTTATGTCGATAATAACGACAACGGTAATAATGCAGTAAATGTAACGATTGGTACATAGAATTTGTGCCAGGAACGCACTGCAGAGCGCTAATTACCCGCGTCGTTAACTCCTTTAACTGTCAGGATCGTGCACTGGCAGGTTTCCTAAACTACAGCCCGGGTGACTGTATCAAGACCAGTCATTTGGAACCCTGCAGAAGCGCGTACCCTACTTCAGAGGGGAGAGAACCGACTCCGGCTGCTTTACCAGTTATCCTTTCTTTCTCAGTTCCCGCAAACAAGCGCCGAAATGGCAGGCAATTTGGAGGTCGAGGCCAGGTCCTAGGTCAAATTTTGTTAGGCATTACGAAACGGGGGTTGAAATGTGCATCACTTATAGAACCTCCTCCTCCCTCAAGAAGCCTACTTTCCGCTACATAATAGACTGACGCAGTATTTTATCGACACGAAATATTAAAAGCTTCATTAAATATTAAAAGCTATTAATTTTGTATTAACATCGAAATGACAATACTATATAAATTGAAATAATTATCTCTTTTACTCGATGCAAATTCTATGTAATTTTCTATATTTTCTATATTCATTTATATAATTTAATAAACTCGTTAATGATGCACGTTTCATGATGCGGAAGCTTTGTCTGTATCCATATTTGTAATATTTCACAATGAATTGAAATAATGCACGTTTCACAATCTAAATTATAAATATAAAAATGTATGTATTAACTGTCTGGTTTCTATACATTTAAGAATAGTATATATTAAAGTTCGTTAGTGCAAAATTCACGCGAGCAAACTAAACAATGCGTACATTGCGTTTTTTTTTTGGACATTGTATTCTCTTTTGAACGGGGATAATTCCAAAATAACGATTACACTCTCTTACGAACTCGTAGTATTCCGGCAATCGATACGGATAAGGAAAACAGTCAGTTAAACAAGATTAGCGCTATATAAACAAACGTTAGTTTAAACAGATCGCGCTGATAATCCGGATTAACTTCTGACAATCCCGTGTTAATGATATTCTTTACCTTTTTCCGGATTACGATACTTCCTAAGGTTACAGGTGGATAAGTCGCGGTCGTTAACCAGTGTTGACGTTAATTGACGTCGAAGCAAGAGGACTTTGCACAGCAAGTAGCAGGTCAAGGGAAAAACATAAGAGAGTAAAAGTATTCTTTAACGCCGGCGCATATACATACATATAGACGGATGGACGTGCGTGCGTGCGTGCGTGCGTATGTGCGCGGGCAAAGAGACACATGCACACTACTCGCACTGCTCGAGTATTGATTTCCCCGCGTATTTGGGGTAGGACGACAGTGTTACGGGATGCGAAAGGATTCGCTAGGGGCGTAGCTTATGCCTGATTTACGCGCGTGGAAAGGACGATATCTCTCCAGGTAGGCTGAGAGAAGCTTAATTAAACAAGTGCCTACGAAGAGGTTAAACCTGATCGCTCTAATATTACTTTGCTTCTCCGTCTATTTTTTTTTATATTCTATTAAAAACTCGACGCTAATATTACTTTAACTCTCCGACCATTTTTTATATTCTATTAAAAAACCGCGTATATTAATAATTCACGTATATAGAAAGTGCATGTAATTAAATCCGTATTTTTAATTAAATGTTAAATTATTACGCTCCATCGTTGCCTCATTATGATAATAATTTATTTTTTCTCTCTTCGAGGCAAATAAAAAGTAGCTTCTGCCTCGACCGTCACGTTACGTGACACGATTAGAATGTCATAATCGTCAACGATTCATCACTTCCCGAACGGTCGGTCGGTCTGTTTCGCTTACAAAGCAACATAATTCAAATTCCCGACGTGACGTGTCGAAAAGTAAATAATTAATTACTCACCTTAATATGATAGGAGTTCAGCTTGGTGCGGGGCAGACTGTTGAAAGCGCTGAAGTCCAGACGTCGCGAAAAGATGCCATTGGCGCCGCAGCTTTGTCTGCAAGCAGATAAAATGCGAGTGTTAGACGACGCTGAACAAACACGATGATGAAAAATATGGGATACGATATGGCCATACGAATAATTTATATCCCACGCATGCTCTCTCCAATATGTATATTTACATCTGCTTACTCTACGGAAAGAGTTGTAGAGTCACGCGATCATCGATCGAACGACACATGGGTCGTCAAAAGTCGTGAACGAACCCTTTAAAGGGCCACTAACGGAAAAGTTAGTGTTCCAGTGAATTTTTCGCGATTCATAATAACTTCGGACCCTCGGCCTCCTCTCGCTTGACAACTCTCCCTTCAAGGACGCCAGTCGTACGACCCTCGTCGTGCGAGCCTCACGCTTCCTTTATGCATGTGCGACGATGAAAGCGAACACGAAAGTATGTATCTCTGAGCGCGTATGTTATGCCCGTGTGCGTACGTAATGCAGTTTTTCACCCAGCCCCAGTGTCAATCGTCATAGAAGAAGCCAGAAGTTTCCCAAGCAGAGGGGGCGCAATTTATCTTCGGTGAAAACGCGATGCAGACCGATTATGTCAGGGGGATACGTAAACTTTGTTAAAGAAAATATTGATGCTGCAGTTGAAAAAAAAATCGAAGCGCTTTCGAAATTGTTCGCCGGTTCTATTCTTAGACAAATACGAAAACATTTCTGCGATAAATTAAAATCAAATATAAACGTGGGATTAATATTCATTATTTGTGACTCTTTTTAAATTATTCAAATTGTAATCGCGAAAACAATAGCGAAACGTTCCGCAACAATGTGGATTTAATTATAGCTAATGGGTCGAGATTAATGCTCAATTACACGCGAAGATCAATCATTTTCTACAACCGTACAGTTGTAGCGCACCTCGAAGTAAGCGCACACCGGCTTCTTCGTTGCGTAACATTCAACATAACACGAATCAATGACGGTCTCTCTCGACTCGACTCGGCTTGGTAGGAGATTCCGCTACAGGGGCACGGCAAATTAAAACGATAAAATAGACCGACAACAGGCGCCAGTGAGGTGGCCTCTCCAGGATACTCAGCGCAAGCGGGAATTACAGCGACGACCATAATGGTCGTCGGATCGAGCGCTGTGCAACATTGTAGTTGCGTCACCAGGAAGACGAGTAAACGAGTAAGCGAGCGAGCGAGCGAGCGAACGCGCGAGCGATAGGCGTCAACATAGTAGCGAACGGCGAGGTGGGGATCAGCTACGACCTTGGCCTCCACTCTAGCGAGACCGTCCCTCTATCACCGCCTGTATTGGTTGTTTGGCAATGTCAGTCGAGGGTCACGAAAATATTGCGCACCGTCGAAGGCAGTCGATGGTTTTCTAGGAGGGAAGGGGAAACGCTCATTTGCATTATGCAATGCGCTATTCGAGTTGTAAGCCCGTTATCAGAGAACTATACGGTGCTACTTATCGCGATTGCTCGCTTAATCACGCATTTTTCAATGTGGAATCTGGAGCAATTCTCGCGAGGATAAGTTTGGAACGTAATAAAATAATTACATTGAACGATCGTTACTCTCTCAAGTTCCTCTCTTTGGTCCCAGGCCAGTTTCGATTGGAGACCACACTGTAGTAGTTATGGCCTTGAGTCACATCAATGTGGGCAGAGCAGAGATTTAAAAACAAACTCTACGCGTATAGTTTCTCCACGCGAAACTATGTAAATTGAAGATAAATATAGATTTGATTGAATTGTGACGAAAGCATAATTCTTATGCTGATGACCAAGGCTAATAAAGATCATGTTACTCAAAAATATGATTACGATCTAGAAAGCGTGTTTGAACGCTACGGAAATATTAAGTTCATTCTTCGTCCCTCTTACATAACCGCTGGCGCCAGACGTAGTAATTCCACCAACCGTCACAACAAAGTGGCAAATAGCGTGTTTGAAAGTATAGCCTATTTTTACATATTATGCGCAATAAATGAACATACGTGTATTATTTGCCTGAGCGTTACTTTCCGAATATCGTTATCGTGTTTCGCATCGCTCAACACTTTTTTTTTTTAACCGCGCTCTCATGGTATTTAAACTACTCGTTAGTTCCGACGATAGAACTTACACATCGGTTGGTCGCACGACGATGATGATGATGATGATGATGATGACTAACGCGCTACGTTATGTAACGTGTTGTTATGAGAACTTGGTTGCGACAGGCGCGAAGCTTCGCGCGCGCGCGGGCGCACGGAATGTTTCGCACGAAGTAAATAGCGCTGTTTACATCGCATTACCGAGATTAGTCGACAATGTAGAGGAGAGCCGATAAAACGCGAGGAACGCGCGCCGCGGCGCCGCTCCTTTTTTGCGCCGCGCCGCGCTGG
>QKQZ01039895.1:0-45639 GCA_003595255.1 Solenopsis fugax
ATATGTATATGTATATATATCCAACATAGGAAAGAGAAAGAGGTAGAGATACGATAAATAGATACTTTCATAAGAGTATGTAAATATAGATAAACATTATTGTACATTCCAATGATGAAACATGTGCATTAACCACAAATATATAATCAAAAGAGAATTAAGATATATTGCTCCAGCATTATTATGGCATTATTGATTCACAAATTAATATGTCGGTGATTGTACATCGATAGCATGATCATAATATTAGAGTGCCCAACAGCATAGTACGAAGTACAATAGATCGATTACCTGAAAGAATTTGCATGATTGCCAATATTTGAACGATTAGATAATGCAATACTAATTTTATATTTTAGTACTATTTAAATATATAATTATAATAATTAAAATTAATTATATTAATTTAAAATTGCATTCCCGTATATATTTATAAACAATAGAAAAAATGTACTGCGACAATTTTGTGTTATTAGATATGTATGCTTATCTAAGAAACATCTAACAACAAATACTGCATAAGCTAATCATTCAGACATTTATTGATTTAAATAACAGTCAGAAATTTTATTTTATTAGTATTTCGTTGGTGTCCATAAACGAAAGGAAGAATGTGAAACGCAGATTAATTTTTCGAGTGTTGGCTGCTGGAGCTGCTTGATCGCGAGCGGCGTTTAAATTTCGCTTGGCTCGTGTCCGGTACATTATCATTTCTCTTGTACTTATTTCTGTCGTAGCGTGAGTTGATATCGTTGTCCTGATGGGAATTAAAATTGTTCCGACGTCGATCGTTGCGCTTATCATAGTACCTGTAACTATCTCTTCCGGGTCTGTTGGATCTGTAAGAATCTCGCCTACGAGGAGAATAATTTCTCCGATTCCTTCTATCACGACTCGTTCTACGATCATAATCTTTTTCTCTGGATCTTCGACGATCTCTTGATCGAGAACGTCCGCGTCTTCTGTTTCTATCTCTGGAGTCACGTCGGGAGTTTCTATCGTTGTAGGATCGGTCGCGTTTGAATGACTTCTCATTTTTATTATGCTTATTCTCCTCCTTGCTCTGTATAACGTCATTTCCCTCCGCGTTATCATCTTGCGCCATTTTAGTCATAGCCGATGTCTCATCTGTCTGATCGTTCTCTTTATTCTCCATTAATTCTGTCGTGCACGTATCATCTAAATCTGGCATTTGATTATTCTCATCCGGATTCTCTACGAATCTTCTAATTCTATCAGTTTCGCGTTGTTTGAACTCTTCTTCTTTCTTGACACGTTCTTTTTCTATTTTCTGCAATACAAAACAGCATGTATGAATAACAATTATATGCATGTTATACACATTTCAATACATGTACAATATACCTGAAATTCATGCAATTTGATAGTACGGTTTTGAGCTTGTTTCCAATGAGGTGGTGTTATACTTCTGGAACGACTTCGAGAAGGCGTGTGATATCGCTAAAAATTTATTTTAAACGTAATTTGTAATTGAAGTTCGTAGCAAATCGACACGATAAATCAACAAGTTAATAGACAAAATCTGATGCGCACGCTGCATTCTTATCTGTTCATTAATTATATGCGATTGATGAACTGGATAACTGCGAATACGTAACAGATATCAGCATGCACTTTACAACAATTAATTTTAATCACTTACGAATATTCCTCTACCCTTGAAAACACGTCCAGTCTTTCTATGAGATCGCACGCGATCTCTTCCATAATGCTGTCTGAATTCCTTCTGATTTGCATTATTGGTGGATCCTGCTCTGTATAAAAATTTATTTGCTGGTACTTCTGGAATTTCATCGGGATCAATTTTGGTAACAGACACTAGCGGATGAGGTTCCCCCTCGTCTTCCTCGTTAGAATCTCGAATTTCACCGTCTTCCGACTTTGCTCTCTTTTTACTGAAAAAAAGATTGTGGTTATTATAATTATCAAATATCCGGAATTTATAGTTTCTTCTTACGCTTGATAACATACCTTTTCTTGTTCTTCTTTTTCTTTTTCGCCTTATCAGCACAAGAATCGGACTCTGAATCCGCCGAACTACTTTGCTTCGCTTCTCGTTTTTTCGCTGCAAACATATATATACACACGGTAATACATTTACCAGAGAACTAGCATTCTTCTCTATCCCGTGCCCATATTTGGAGCATAGAAAGCGATTATACCTTTACTTTTGAGCTTCAAAATTAATTCGCCACAGTTCACAACCTTAGCATCTTGCAATGGACGTGACATTCGGTCTACTGGAAGTCCTTCAATATGCGTAACGATCTCTTGCCCAGACACTACTTCTCCAAAAACCACATGGACACTAGAAACAAGATATTTTCATATAGAACTTGGGTCATTTAACATTTTGCGGAACATCGCGAAATCAAATTTTTCAAACTTAATGTATACTCACTTGTCGAGGTGAGGCGCTGGTTGTGTTGTACTACAACAACAAAATATGATTAAGGGGATGAGAGGTGAACAGAAAGAGCCAGAGAGCTTTCATTGGTCATTTGTGTTGTAGTAGTGGTGTGCAGACCCCCTCACGACTACGCAAAAACATCGCTAAGTTATTCATTCCTCCAGAATGATTCTTACTCCTATATCTTTTCAACATCTGCCGTGAGTTCGCCGCATAAATATTATGGGAGCAATACTGTACATTCGTGTGAAATTTAAATTCGCTGACTTTCACCACACAACTAAATCTGTCGCTCATCTATTTAGGATATACGATAGAATTGCTATGAGGATTAGTCTCATATCCCTCAATTTCCCATATTTAAGTGAGAGTTCTTTGGTCAATGTGATTAAATATTAATGTTATGTAACTATAACTTTATCATGATTTACATAGAGCGCCTAGTAGTTAACAAAAAGAACAAATTCCGTTTAAAACTGTTTAAAGAGAAATCTTTGAATACAATAAGGAAAACGCATTGTACGCATTTATATTAACCGTGTTGTAATATCTTGCTTGCTACTTGTAAGATACCTGTAAGGTACCTATAAGATTTTGCTAAATACATAAACAAATAATATAATATGTATAACATAGTAACAATGCTTTTGTAATAAAGAATAATTACAATAAATAATATATTAAGATTTCTCTTAAAATTTACATGTGCATGCACTTTATAGAGAACAATAACTTTAAATATTATTTTAATGTACTTACATGAAAAATTGTGAGCCATTGGTATCTCTACCGCGATTCGCCATTGACAACAAAAATGGCTTATTATGTTTCATAATAAAGTTTTCATCTGTAAAAAAATCAATGCTTAGTTAGAAAGCAAATCTTTAGTCATATCTTTCTTTTCTATTAGAAAAAAATATCTTTTAGAATGTTTACTCAATTTTATAAAAAAAATTTTTTAAGAATTCTCAGATTTTTCAGAAATTTTATTCAAAATTCCAAGTTAACTTAGAGAAAGTAAACTTAAAGAATTTAATAATGTAGCTTTAAAATAAATTTATTTTATATTTATTTAATATTTTCATACAATCACAAGAAAGTCACGTAAGTTTTGAATATTGAATCTGAGAAAATATTACAAAGAAATAATAAGCTACGATGTAAATATAGCTTTTGACAATCTATCAGCAATACACAGTAAAAAAAATTTTCAGAAACACAAATTTTAAATTTAAGTTTTCAAAATTCTCCTGAGTATCAATAAAATCCCCAGGAAAATCTATGACTTTTAAGAAGAAAAAATAAACTGAAAATTCCAGGATTTTCCTGATTTTTTTGTAGCAAACATCCTGCATTAATATATTGAACAAAACTGATATTATATTAGAATGTCACATATTTACCTACAAATGTACCACCATAAATCGACTCGCCACCTGTCCCATTACCTATCGAGAAATCTCCACCTTGAATCATAAAATCTTTTACAACTCTATGAAAAACAATGCCTTTATAATGCAATGGCTTGCCCGTCGTTTTCCCAAGTTCCTTTTCTCCTGTACATAACGCACGGAAGTTCTCGCATGTTATGGGACAAGTGTCTGAAAATAGCTCAAAGACTATTCTGCCCATGGGCAGTCCACCGACCTCGATGTCGAAAAATACCCTAGCGTTAACCATGGTGAGAGGATCTTTAGATTGTCTGTAAATGTTAAGATATGAGCAATTAGCATAGAATGGAATATTCAAATTACATTATAAAATTGTGCAAATATTTATATAAATTTAGCAAGATACACAGCAAATTATGATTTTAAAATTTATTGTGTACATCTTGTTCATTAATGAAATAAATGAGTACAAGTACAAAACACAGAAGATTTACATGTGAAAAATAAAATATCAAAGCATGTATCAAACTACACACTGGAAATTCAAAATAAAATAGATCAAAATTAAAGTTATCTGATCAATGAAGTCTTCAATTCGCAATCTTCAATTTCTAATGTATAGTTTGATATGGTTTAAAACTGTTGCTACCACACCTACCTGTATAAAAAAAGAAAAGATATTTAGAGTAATAAAATAAAATAAAAATGAAAGAATGAAATAGAAAAAAGATAGAGCGAAAGAATGTGAAAGTACATGCGTCAGTACACCAAGGAATAATCGCGACAAACCCAGTCAAGATCACAGTGCATTAAAATTAATGCAGATTGTCTTATCCGGTATGACTCCGCGATTCCATTCGGCGTGTCGAGAATGGCGTCCACGTATACCGTTGCACGTGTCGTTTCATGTGAAAACGGTAAAGACGATGACGAAAAGAAGTTTGAGAAGAGACAGCAATAACTATGATTTACACGCGCGAGTCTGTGCAAATCCCGGAAAAAAATTGGATGGAAAGGTTAGAGGTTTTGCAAAATCATATATGTAAGCTTACCTCCTCGGGATATTTAGGATAGATTGAACCACCCGTCGAAACGAATCTATGAAATATACTCAAGGTCGTCAATTATCCCGATACGCGCGCATTCGATCCGGGCTCGAAAAGAGACATCGAATATTCCAATGAGGTGGTGAAAAACAGCTACGTATTAACAACTTCCACGAAGAGCGCAATATGGTCCATACAGTCCGTATCGTACACTGTGCATTAAGCCCGCATCAGACGATCGCAAAAATCGCGATTGTTCTGTTTAACAACGTTGCGATTAAACACAGCCATTCACAACGATCGTTGCTTAGAGGTTTTCCTTCGGAACAGCCAATCAAAACATTTTATATTAAATTAGCAGAATGCGTTCCGAAATTCATCGAGACGAGGATGCGTCTATGGCCTCCAAGCGCAGGTGCGCTTGTGGCCAACCTACAGCGATGTGTCATGGGATACTCAATTGTTTGTAAATATTTTGCATATATGAATCTTTTTTTTCTATATTTCACTTTGAGAGGACGTGAATGGATGTAAAGTCCGATCCAATGGCACGGTCGCGATATTTCCGCGTGGAAATCACAGTTTCGCAGCTTGTTGTGATCGTGAGTTTACTCCAATTGACGTCCAGCTGATAACGTTGTTTTATTTTGAGTAAGTCGTGGAAATTTAGAAATTTGACATCTACAAATTCTTGTAGATTATTCATTAATTCCACGAGCTGAAATTGACGGATACGATACGTTGCCTTTTTTACGCAATTTTGAAGATTTTCTTCACGATGTATCAATGTATGAGATATGAATCTTACACGAGGGTCAAGTTACAGAATTCATCTTTTATAATCCGTTAAATATATCTAAAAGAATGACTTCAATAATTATATTTGTGTGCAATTTTGTACTGAAATGTAGAGCGCAGGAAAATACATAAATATAGCGACAAACGTCTGCGCAAAATACACAATAAGCATGGTATTTTGCAGATGTATGGGTAGCTTAAGATTAAGGAAGAACAATGTCGTCGATGTCAGCGGTTACGCCTCGGAAATTGCCAATCTTTGTGTTTCCACAAAGCATTACGTTCTATTTGGACGACCAGTCCACCCACAAGCAAGTGTTAACTTTGTATAACCCATACGAATTTCCTGTAAAATTCAGAGGTAATTCTTCTTCTTCTAACGAAAAAATCTTTGACTTTGATCTTGTTTATTTAATAAACAAACCCTGTTGTTATAGTTTTGTCTACTGCCCCTTACAAATATCAAGTGGTTGACCCAGAAGGTGTAATAAAAGCCAGTTCCTGTGTTGATATTGTTGTCAGACATACAGCAGTCTTGGCTACTAACTGCAATGTGGTCGACAAATTCAGGATACAAATGTACGAATATCCTAATAAGCAGGTAATATTTGTAACACAAGTGATTGAAGAAGTCGATCATTCGGGCTCTAAAGTCTATCAATCTTGCTAGATAATTGGGAAAAGAGATGTGGAAGCTAAACTTCTTCCTGGAATAATGGATACAGCTGGGCGAGCGACACCAGATCCAGATATATTTCAACAACTTCCAATAAATGAGAATAAGCAGCAGGAAACCTATGCACTTATAAGCCGAAATAAAACTATGGATCGTAAGTAAATATCTAAAGAATTGCTTTAAATTAAACTTGTACTTTTTTATGTAAATTGTAGCATATATATATATATATGTGTGTGTGTGTGTGTGTGTGTGTGAGAAACAATAGAAATTTTGTATTTGCATATCACAAAATGATTTGTGTTTACGCTTAAACTGGTATAAATGGAAGCTAAATTGATGTACAAATTCAAAGTAAATATTTGTTGATTATAGTTACAATAATGAAATTATCTTTGAATAAATTGTCACTGCACATTAATGGTGCTTTAGGCGGTACAAATCACGTAGCGCTCATCGCAGGAATTATATGCATAATTGGATTACTTCTACCTACTGAAGGAGAACAAAATCATAGGCTGCCTGACTATCTCCATCTCTCTGTGAATTTTAAACTAATATTCTCATTTGTACTAGGTAAGTATGCAATTATATATATTTTTTTTTTCTTTTAATTCTTAGTTCTTGTCAGAGCGTAGTGACCCTTCAATGTATTTCTCTGGTATGCGATTTTTTTTTTACAATTTACACAAATATATGGGACCTATTTAAACGCCGGTTTTGAACAGCCTAATTTAGAAGAGTTCTCTTGGCAAGATTCGGTAGTTTGCCATTGCCTTCCAAGAGGTAGCAATCGAATAAAATCAAATGTTTCTAATTAGTGGGATTTGAAGCCGGATCTTCTATTGCTACAGAAAGCAGACGCACGATTCTGCGCCACAATCGCTACATTTTATTTATATAAACAAGCACACACACACACACACATCTTTAAAGTATAATAACTTTTGTTTCAGGTATGGTTGCAAATATTGTTTTAGGGCTATAATCCATATAGATTTTTATATGAACAACTTTGTACACAAGATAGAAAATCATAAGATAAAATTAATATAGACTTTGTTGGGCCTCCTTTCTTACGAAATGTACTCGATTCTAGTCTACAAACAATAAATTTTAACATTACGTTGACCAAGATAGTCCTATTTTAATGAGGCAGTCTCGAAATGTATCATAAGATATTCTGGCTCGTGAACCATTCCAGGCCTACTGGAAAATGTAATGTAATTTTATTTAAACCACGCGCGATCATGTATATATACCGACGGTAAATTATATATGCCTTTATAAACGTAATATAATGACAAAACATGTTAATATTTATACTGCTAGCTCATCTAACTTTGTATCTTTATGTTGTATATATAATCATTGTAATATATATTTCGCCGTTCATAATAATCACTTTATACTAATTGCCATGATCTCATATATGTACAGTTAGATAAGAGAATCTTCCTGTTGTATATAAAATTGGATTAAAATTTAAATATTAAGTATCTACAATAGATAATTCTCACATTTTTTCCACATCTATTATCTCATATTTCGTTTATTATCTTAGATAGAAGGCATGACTTAATGAAACCAGAATAAAGTAAAAAATTTTAGTTGCAAATATTTAAATATTTAAACTGTAGACATAGAGCAAATATATTTTCTATATGAAGAAACTTTAATTTTAAAAGAGACAACTATCTTTTTGAGAAATGTACTTTCGCGAGACTGGACGGAAGATATATGTTAAACTACTCATAGAATAACTAGTCACAAATTCTTTCTTCATGTTAAACAGATTAGAAATAAGGACATTTATTTCTTTATGATCAATGTATATATTCATTATTTACATAAGTTACAACACAGACACTTGTGAACAAAGTGTATCGTCAAATGGATGTTTCTTAACATTTTATGTTTTATTTACTTTCCTGTCAAATGCGTCATCACCTGGGAAGTACGAATCAGCTGATTATCAAAAAGCATAATGATTAGATAAAAAGAAACTTTCATTGGCATGAAATGACTTTCAATACCAAACTACCTTCAAATTACCTGAGTGAATCTGTTAGGAAAATTATAATATGTCTCGTTCTTGAAATTGTTCAACTTTAGAGTCGATGTACATTCTTCAAACTCTCGTTGTGGGTTTTATATTCCATAGAGGCAGTAGATGGAAGATGTAATACCCTTCTTAAAGTATCCCTGATGCGTGCTGTTATCGTTACATCCGACGCTGTCTTATTCCATACACATATTATGTCCTCCTATCAAATTACCAATTTATCTGATAAAAGGAATTCTTATGTTTGACGCAAACTGAAAAGAAGCGCGTAATCTCTCGCGCCCACCTGAAATCGTATAGATACAACGGCCCCGCATATTTCTTCCCCTACCATAAATTGCTCGCCTAAAATTGCCAATATAAGATTTTCCCAACATCTAGAAACTAAACCTTTTCGTAATCTTACTATCCATTTGCCACCTTTTTGATTAGCTTCATCCTAGAAAAAAAAAGAAGCTAAACAATAGAGTACAATATGAATGCAGCAATTATAAGATCCCATTTACAACAATAAGCTTATAGCCTTTTGCTTTACATTGAAAAAGGTTATTCACTTGACTAAATTATTGCAAATGTATCTAAATATATCTAAATATTTGAACTAAATAAATTTAATCAAGTTGAAAAATTTAGTAATGTTAATTTTTTTCTTAGTGTAAGATCTACACTGTGTTTTTTCAGTGCTACTTCAAATCAATCCCTAAGCTTTAAGCGAGCTGGCTAGATTGCAACTATAATATTTAGAATTTGGAGCAAATTAATGTCTCAATTTACAATTAGAGCAAAAGCCTGAAAGTTTATTATACCCGTTGTAAATTGAGTTTAAACAGATAAAACAGTGCTTACCTCCCACATGGGCTTTATGCCAACTTTGAAAAGATGAAAGTCTGTATGTGTCGTTAAATCTGATGGTCGTACTAAATGACTATAAAGACCCCAAAACTGCTCCACACTAGCAAACCTACCGATAAGCTTTAAATTCTGGTCATAACTCTGTATACTAGTCTGTTTGCCAGGACTACGCCGGCTGTACCACAGCGCATAAGCATATTGTAATTTATGCTCGTTTGGACTTATCTCTATTGGAGGCTGTAAAATAGATATCAATTTTCAGATATTTATATTGATAATAATATCTTTATTGTTAACATGAGATCTCTGTTTTATACTTACTAATGGACCCTTTTCCATCTTTTGATTATCCTTTGATTGAGACTCTTCGTCTCCACTGTCCTCTGTGGCTTTCAATCTGTAAGTGCTGTCATAATTTGTAAGTGAAATGTACAACAGAAATATATAATTTTTTATATGTTTCTTTCTTTAATATATCAAACATTTGTTGCACATTAGGATAACTCCAATCGAGTTCAAATTAACATAATGGATAATTAACTCAATCAGAATTGTGTTTGCAGCAAAATTTCTGTATAAATCGTTCTAATCTTTCATTTCTATCATGAACAATAAGAAATCAATATTCTGTCAACATTAGCAAAATGTTAAGGGCGTCACTCGACAAGTTAATCGCCAATTAAGTTGAAACGAGGGGATGCTGTTTAATCATGAGGTAAACTGGATCAGTCACGCGTGAATCCTAACTGGCATCGGTCATAGATACATCGTCCTCTCTATCATCGAGGCTCGAACTTTCGCTTGGACGAGAACGCTTGAGCGACGAATGCGACAGATGGGGGACATTCATCTCGATCGTGCGAGAGCCCGCTGTGCGATGCATTCTAACCTCGAAAAAAAAAAATCACTCGCGAGGAAAACGACGAGGGACAGGAAGAAGCACCCTTCACTTACGTCTCAAATTTATTGGACATGCTTGCAGTTGTCGCAACAAAAATGCGTCGTACACCAAATGAGTATTATCACACGCTTAGAGACGTGAATAACGCAAACTGAAATACAAAAGCTCGCGAAACTCTTCGAAATGCACGTCTTTCTCTCTCTCTCTCTCTTTTGCACGTTGAGCTCTCACGTCTGTTTTCGATAAACTGTTGATCTTCCTGCAACATTCTCTTTCTTTCTCTCTCGCTCTCTCATCCTTTCTCGCGGTTTTTTCCGTCACTTTGTCATCAGAGATTTTGCTCTCGTACGTTGGCCATACTAGGCGCGTATGTACAGTCATTTATAATGAACTGAGTCTGTTCGTTTTAGCGGAATTCCTTACACCGTTTGTCTTCTCTCTTTTTCTCTCTAATATGAAAAGAAAAAGAGAAGAAACGGGATAAACGGTGCAAGAAGTTCAACTGTAAAAAGAACAGATCTATATGTCTGCTAGTTACATAATTTAAAAATATTTAATTTAAATGATTTAAATAGGTTGTCACAGAACTTTTTAATTACTTTCATTACTTGTTTATAAACGGCCTTGATCGAACTCTAATTAATATATGCAATTAGGAGTAACGAATTATATAATTAGAAATATCGCTTTAAGTAATTCTGTTGAATTAATCAGCAATTACTTATTTTAATAAACAGTACTTGTACTGTTTTATTAACACGAGAGTAGAATTATTAAGTTTTTGTTGATAAAGAAAAGAATCTAATTTATATGTTAAATAATAAAAATAAATTAACAATTTCATTTACGATAAGAGTGCAATCTAATTTTTTCATGTTGAATAACAATTAAGATTCATATTTCTATTCATGTTAATGAAATAATTTAATACAAGTGTTATTTGTTGAATTAATAAAAATCACCGATCAATATTTCAATTTTAATTGAAGTCATTCTGTATGTACCATAATAAAAGTATTTGTACAATTATATATTGTATATATATTTAACATTTGAAGAATCTATAACACATATACAAAATATATATTAAAAATACTTCGATATGTGCAACATATATATAAGAATTAGAAAATTTTTCCTGAAATCTGGTGTGAATTGTAAACTGTAGAATACGCGTTTTTTCATTTACAGTTTCTATTCAATTCTCGGTCAGAAAAAGACATGATAATATAACAGTACACATAATTATCAGCTCATTAAAATTGATGTCAAATTATTTTTAAAAAGGAAGAAAGGTACAAATATAATTTAAAATATAAAAATTTTACGTATTAATTAATCATATTAAAAATAATTATACGACGTTTTGTATTAAAAAAAGGGGGGGGATTTTGCAAGCTAAGTACATATAAGTATATATAAGTGGACCGCGATATTTTTAATTTTCTCTCCTGTTGCTGATAGCGAACTCTAATTTCAGCCTCTTTAGGATTTCTTCTCGCTGGTACATGACCTCCCTGCGACACAGCGGCGAAAACGCGATTGGGCATTCGTATTGCACGGTCTCGATGCATTTCGTGTCCTCCGCGCCATCCGCGTCGAATCTGAATTGCGAAACGGACTCCACTGGAAAGCAAACAGATGGATTAGAATATACGATTCGTTCTAGTGCGTAGAGTTTAGGTAGTCAGAGCTAGAGCGCGTCGAACTAAAAGCGCACGTGAACGAAAGTTGATCGTTCAAAAATAGTCCCAAGATGTATCTGTTGGAAGCGAAGTTTCTGGAGCGATCATTAATGCATTCATTTGTGAGAAAATTTCTATAGTTATTTACGAAAATCGATTAAACACACTTTGCTGAAGATCATTTGGAATTTTGAGAAGATTATTTTGCTGAAGGATCAAAAAATTTAAAAAAATATAGGCCCGAAAATAATTTGATGTTGGACCAAAATAATTATAATACATTACACATATATGCTTAAGCTAATTGAAAAAAAATTACATCTTTTTACAGCATTATCATTATGTTTGAGTATCCTATATAATTATATTTTGATGATCAAACATAAAATTATTTTTAGATATGAATCAAACTAAATTTTTAGATACTTCAGTAAAACCGTTCTTTCTGTGCATTCTGATAAAAAACATTCTCATAATATTTTTAAGAATTTTTAATATTTATGAATTTTTGAAATTTATGAAAAATGAAAAAAATAATCTTAAACATTTTAGATTTTTGTCTTTTCCAGAAATTAGAAAATGAGATTTCAGACTTCACATGATAAAGATTTTTAGAAAAGATATAAACTTACTCAGCATTTTTGAAGTGTTCCAATATAAAAAATTTAAGTTTGCTAAAAAGTTATAAAATTATATTGAAATTATGGAAAGTTCTGAAAAATAAATTAAAATAATCTAAGAAAAATTTTCACCAGGTTTTAAAAATTATGTAAGAATTATATTTAAAAGTTTATTAGGAAAATGTTTTATATTACTTTATATTATTTTATATTTTATACATTATTTTAGTTTATAGTTTAAAAATATATTCTCATTTTTTTCTGATAAGTCAAAAATTCGATTTTATATGTCTATTCTTTCTTTTCTCTCTTTGTTACATATTCAATATTTTAATAAAAGTTTTGAAATGTTTGATCGATTTTGTAACTGCAATTTTTACAGTAGAATTTGTAAAACAAAGTAAAATTGATTGTGTTATTGCTCTTTACATTAAGTAGAGTGAACGGGATCACGTGCGGTGTCCACTTACAACAATAGAAATTGAAGAAGAAGCAAGTCTGATGTCTGGAACTGATGACATAGCCATTGTTGTCCGGTTTAACGGCGTAGTGCCCGTACGCTATGTTCCGGATCATCGGCAGGTGACTTAGATGTTCCGTGTACTGCACGGAATATTTCCAGTGATCGTAGTTCCCACCTTCGTCGATCACATTAAAATCCTCTCTGAATTCAAACGAATGAATTAAATGCGGGAATGAATTAAATGCGGAAATGAATTAAACGATCGAAAGGAGAGCTGCGCAATATATTTTATTCTGCCTTTTCAAATTAGAATGATCTGTATCGTTTTCTATTCCTCTACATCTCGAAGATAAGAGACCAAAATAACGTATATATATATATATATATATATTCTCTGTTCTTATTATTAATGTAACATCATTGGTTATTTTTACTTCAAGGCTTCTCTGATAAAAAAAGTTTTTGATATTTTTAAGAACTTTTTATGTTATAAATTTATGAAGATTTCTAAAAAAAATACTTTAAACTTTTATAAGTTTTCTTCGGAAATTATGAAATGAGAAATCTTAGAACATTTCAGAGTTTAAAGAGCCTTCTGGAATAAATGTAAATTTTCTTAGCACGTCTGAAATGTTCCAATTTATATAAAAAAATTTAAGAAATTTTCTAAAAAGTTACAAAAAATTATATAAAAATTCTGAAAAATTATATGAAGAATTATATACAGAAACTTTTTCACCAGAGATTGTCTGATTCCTACTTACATTGTTGGGTTCAATTTTTTCATATTGCTAAAATCAGCCACAAACTCCCACACCAGCCTAGGATCCGACTTATTTATGACGCCCTCGAACATCACTTGATGCTTCTTCTTATAAACAAACAGTGTGTAAAGAACTAAAGCGCTTAAGACGCCGTGCAAAATAGTTCTCGTTTTCCATTTCATGGGATTGAGACCCATTTTCTATCAGCAAAAAGAAAAAACTGATTGTTACAGATATGTGTAAATCAATTCTCTGTTTCAGTTGAAATCCATCTGCATTGTATAGAAATATTCAACCTCAAGCTGCTGATTCATTTTAATTGGATATTTCGGAGATTTTCAAAACTTTGCAACGTTTACTTTTTGATATTCCTCAAAAAAATATCGTCGATTAAATTTTTTTCCTATAATTTTATATTATTTGTTTGCAAAGTGTATTAGGAAGAAGTGCGTATGTATCTAAGAGTTAAGAATTGATATACCAATAATAAAACTAGAATTTTAGAAACCCCCCTGGTGAAAACTTTTTAGAATTTTTTAAAATTTTACAAAAAATTTTTCTATAATAATATAATTTAGAAGACTTCTCAGATTTTTTATACAAAATGAAATACTTTTCAAAAGTGCTGAGAAAGTTTAATCTCTCTCTTTGGAAAATTCTCTATACATATAAATTTTGAAATATTTTAAAATTTATGAGATTTCTCATTTTATAAAGATTTCTTAAAAAAAAACTTATAAAATCTGAAGAAGTTTAAGGTATTTGTTCAGAAATCTTCATGAAATATGAAAAATTCTTAAAAATATTAAGACCTTTTCACCAAGGACGTTTCCATTAGTCATTATATTTATTGTATTTTTACAATTACAATTAAAATACAATAAAGATATAATATGTAATTATGTTAAAACATTAACAGGTTTTGAAGATATTCTTGATATTCATTTTTAGGTAAGATATATAAATGAAACGGACGGCAAATATGTAATTTTGTGTTCCAAAGATTTCTTCGCAATCTCTGGAAAAAAGATATAACGTGGAATCGCTCATGAGAGTCAGCGTGCTCGAGCATCATTCCACGAGAATATCTTTTTAAATAAATTGGAGATTTTACACTTACCGTTGTGTCACAAAGATCGTGCGATCGGCGCGGGTTCGCGAGTACTTCCGGTCGGAAGTGTTATCAGCCCGAAATTTCGAAAGACAGCGATAGGAGAGACAGCACGCCGGCGAGATAGCGGCTCTTCGCTTGACGCACTCCGATCCCACCAGATCCCACACTGGATGACTGGATCCTCCCGCTCGCTAACCAGTATTTTTTTCCGCTACGCCTCGCCGCTACGCCATGGTTTGTATGTAGATGTATTTCAGGGCCGGCAATAGGCCTGTCTCGAAAGTGGTGAGTGAAGCTAGGCCCCGCGATTTACCAAAATCCAGCTGAAAAAAATTCCCTCGAGCGATACGTGATAAAAATTTATTTCAGATGTTTATGTACAAGTCTTGCGTTTTTTATATATAGAGTGTAATCCGCGAAATTGATTATTGTCTAGTCAACTTGTTCTTTCTTGGCAAGCACAGACTGCACGTGCGCCGGTAGCAGAGTATTCAGTTCACGGGACCTAGACATACACTTAAAGTTTAACAATCTCACTAAGCCATTTTGATATCCTGTCATGAGCCACAGATAACTCCACGCATTTGGATTCCAAGCCATCTAAGGGAAAAAAAGAAAAAGTGTACTTATTTTGTTTTTTATGAGTGCTCTACATACCGAAAAAAAACTTGTTAACTTAAGACTAAATTTTTCAACATGATTAAATTTCTTCAGTTCAAATATTTATGTATTTAAATTAAATTTAGTCAACAACTCTTTTTTTCAGTATATGTATGTCTCTAGTTACGTTTCTACATCAAGAACAAACCAAATCCGCGATATTCGAAATATGTTTATATATATTTTAATGCTTTCAATTATTTATTGAGAAAAGATATAAGAGAATGTCGACATACCCTGTTCACAGAAGTAAATGGATACTGTTCGATAGGGACAGCCCTGCCATTATTCTGAATATCCCTGTGCTTACTTCGAGCAACACTTTTTTTTAAATCCTGTTTAGAAAATTGATTGATATCAAATATCAAGATATAACGCACATTACAAGAGATATATGTGACAACTTACCAATAAATTATCGTGAAAAACGATACCAAAACGATCTTTACATTCGTCGTAGATTTTCGGCATGTAGTGATATTTCTCGCAATTCTTTTCTTTACTTTTATTATCTTTATTATGTTGTTGCTCCTTTAAGAAATCCACTGTCTCGATGAAAGAGTTCAACTGTGATAAATTATAAAAATATATATAGTAATAAGTTATTGGAAAAAATATTTAATTACATTATGAATATAACGATTTAAGAAGGTATAACTTCATACCTGTCTTTTCCTAGGCCATATCTTTTCATTGTACAATAATTGGTGAGGAAAAATTGTCATTACTTCGCCAGCTAAAGTGCCGTGTGCGATACTGTTAGCATGATCGGAAACTGCGAGACCCTAAAAAAATTAAATGTTATTTAGGACAGTGTGCACAAAGTTGTCATGAAAGAGACAAGCAGGGATATATTCTTACGTAAGTTGGCGAACTAGTTGCTAAAATTGAACAACACTTGTATCCGTGTTCTCTCAGTGGTAATATATAAGAATGCATATATTGACATCTGAAATCGCGTTTAAAGTGAATGTGATTGTTATTAGTTATCATCCTTGCATGCGAATAAAAATAAATTTTACCCCAGTGCATCGTCGAAGCTAACAACTGCACACGGCCAGTGCATCATCCATACGCCGTTCGCTACTATACCCTTTTTCGCACAACTTTGAGGTACAGTCGTGTCTTCCAAGTCCCAAAATTTATACGATTTATCTACACTGGCGGAAGCGAGGAATCGGCTGTTGCCGTATGGGACCAGTGCCACCACTATACGAAAGAACAAGATTTTTTTACCCTTTTACATATATGAATCCTTTTTTATCCCCTTATTTGGATAAGTTTGCTTACTAGTAATCGCATTAGAGTGAGCAAAGAAATGACGGAATGTATCTATGAATTTTGTATTCTGCCGTTGGGTGAGTAACAGAGGCGAGGTAGTCGTAAGATGCCACAATCCGATGTAACCGTTCGTAAAACCTGCCGCAATAATACTAAAAAAAGATATTTGCATTATTTTTACAGTACATACATAAATCTTATGAAAGAGTATCTAGACCGTGGACGTTACCTGTGCCCGTGTTCCTTCGTCCACGACAGTCTAGTGCACTGCCAATCTTGTTTGTCAGCATCATACATAAGAATATTTACAACCAATGTCATTACCGGATCAGTCTTGTAAATCGGCCACCTTGATGCAAATTACATATAACAATTTCACAAGTAATGGAAAGAGAAATAATAATGTGTAATCAAAAAATCGTAGTATACGACTCACGAATTATCTTCCGTTTTTTCGAACTTAAGTTCGTCCGCGAAGGGTAGCGAATAAATATTTATGCATCCGTCCGAGCACGCAGCGGCAAGTAATCCCATTCGCCTGAGTTTACTTTCGTCCGTTTTATAATTGTCAAATTCGATGTCCTGATAGCATCCCGACGGGCACCACTCTAAGCACCAAACTGTACCGCTATTGTGTGCAATCGCATAAGCTAAAACGGGCGATCTAGTCTCGCTATTAAAACTGAAAAATATATATGATTTCAATAACATTATATAAATTGTATTGTAATGTGTTTTAAGTTACTTACTTGAGATTTAAGGGTCCGACATCCCATATCTGTATGATGTTTGGTCCCGAATATTTCTTTCCTACAGAGTATTGGCTTTCCATTGTGGGATGTGTGCTAATTGCGACGTATTGAATCGGGTTTTTGGAAAACATCGGTGATGGAATGGGCAACCATGCTAACGCCCATACAGGACCGCCGACAAAAAATGTTGGCACATCTAAAGCAATATTAGAATTTATTTCAGAAATTTTTTTGCTAAATACTTCGATACAACATAATATACGTGACAAAATCGTGTAAATTACCTTTATAGACATCACCCTCGAACCTATTGACACGAATCCAGTTATCACTGTCAGAACTTTCTATATTTTCCGACGAATTGACACCCACATGTTTGATGGCCATCGAAACCGTTAGGTTTGGGAAATACGTCGCAGCATCATCATTTTTCAATAATGTAAAGCAATTTGGCATATCATCTTTGAACAACGCTAGTTCATAATTTTTCAGCTCACTGTTACCACAAAATTATAAATAAAGTACTTTTAAATAAAAAATTAGTAACAATGTGAAGTAATAGAAGGTAAATTGTATAGTAATTAAATTAAAAATGAAATTTAAACTTTAACGATATTTGGAGCTAATTATACTTACAAATCTAGAGTCCAACGTACAGTTGGTTTATAAGCTTCGGTTGATTGCGGGCTTTGCGGCGTCTCTTTATCTAAGAATTGCATTTTATTGCAGGATCCTAAAATTTTTTCAGATACAATATATTATTTCAAATATTTTGATTGTACATATATATATTTTTCTGCTAAACAATATAATTTATGCTAAACATTCTATTTGTGTAACATTGTTTACATATTATGTATGATTCTCAGGACATTTTTTAATGATATATCCAACTAAATCTGCTAAATTAGAGTAATATGTGTGCCTAGCTATTTTACTTACTTGTATTTTCGGAAGTTGTTTTTATACGAATCTTTCTTGTATCACATTCGGATATACTTTCATCTGATGAGTACTCATCTTCCTCTATCTCATAATCAGAATATTTCTCTAAGTCATTGTTATCGGAATGAGCTTCTGTTATATGATTTACTATTTTATTTTTAGAATCCGCAGAAAATTTGCAAATTTTACACATAAAATTCTAAAAAAGAAAAAAACATTGTTGAAAGAAATATATACTTAATCACCCTTTCAGATGTAGTAAAAAAATTATGAAAAACGATATATACCTCTTGTGGAGCGAAATTACATTGATAGCAATGCTCACAGATGGTTTCATAAGAGGAGCATGTAAAAGTACATCCTGGATGCTTACACGATACGACACCTTTTGAAACTAATTCTTTTTTCCACATAACTTTCCAAACGTTTGATATTTTTTTCTTTTTCGATGTTTGTATCACATTACTCTGTAAATATTAATACGCATATACTTGCAGCAAGTTTACAATAAATGTAACAAAATAAAAAAAATTTTAATATACACTTGTAAATATAAAAACACACATCATTAAAATTAATATATTTTGTGTAATAACTTCTATATTCAGTTTGAACCAGATCGATGTTTTTTCCTCTCAACTCATGAAAATTATTATTGAATAATGAAAATATATTTTTCTTGATGAAAATATACAAAATATACAAAATTCATGTAAGCAAGTTATGTCTATTTAATCTTATTTCAATATTTAACATTTCAAAAATAAAGATATATTCAAAACAAGAATTTCTTTTCTTTAGTGAATGTAAATCAATATAAAAAAATCAGAATTTATATTCTTTACCATGCTTGGATTTTGCTCTTTCAAAGTTTCGGTGAGTTCCAATATTTTTGGTACTGCTCTGTAATTCCAAAATATATATGAATGTATACATAGCTATATTAATAAGAGTATTTAAATTAAAATTCTAATTAAAATTTTGTGCTTACTTCTCTGCTGCTTTTCGTTTAGTTCTTTCTATTGGTATATTTACTTCTTTGTCTTTGTTCTGCTCTAATTGTCTGTGATTGCGTTCATGTACTTCCACGGAGGAAGGCATTATAATTGCCTTGCAAATGGGACATGTCACCATTAATGCTTTCTTTTCCTATAATAATAAGATAAGTAAAAACCTTTAATAAAATGTCACATACATATAATTATATACTACAACGAGAACCGCGCTTTTTGCACTTACTTCTTCTGATTTACCGCAAAATTGCATATGTGATATAAAACCAATGACACTCTTTTTCACAGTTTCACATTTTTCACAATTTAAGTATTTCTTTCTTTGTTTAAGAGCAGCAGATAATACTTTCTTCAATAATTTTTCGTCATTTTCAAAGTCCTGCAGGTATAAACAATAAATTTGTAGACACAACATAAACAATAAATTTGTTCTTCGTATAAATTTTTGTTAGCAGTAACAGATATCAATGTTATATTAAACGTTATTATTACCAATGGCTCCTCGTCTTTTTTCCAAGCCATGTTATTGTGTTGATATAATTTATGTGAAGACCATTGTTTTTTCGGCACTTCTTGGTTGCATTTGGCACAAATTACTATTTGTATCTAAAATAAAGAATTTAACTGAATGACTCTGTTTTAATTATAATATATTGTACCACAAATCTATGAAATACTGCAACTTACAGTTTTTTCAACATTCAAAGCATTTGAATCCGCAGCAGCATCATTTATTTTGTCACTCTGTTTCGTTCCCAATTGAGAAACGTCTTTTGTTAATCTCGGAATGTACTCGCTATCTAAGGAGTTTTGTGACATTCCCCTACCGCGTCCTCGTCCACGTCCTCGGCCACGCACTCGACCTCGGCCTACAGAACCAGGTGGACGACCTCGTTTCCTGACGATAATTTTGTCTTCCGGAACATCGCTTTCGTCGCTTAAATCACACATATTGGCGGTGATCGTAATTTTACTAACTTGTCTTTTATCACGTGTCATAGATTCGTTCATGGTATCGAGAATCTCTTGCGATGTATCATCGTCTCTCTCCTTTTGAATGTTTTGATTATTGAAAACGACTTGCTTTTTCCTAGGTCTACCTCTTTTTCTTTTGACATTTGATTCTCCAAGTAACTGGGTTTGTTCATTACGTTCTACATTTATCTCACTTGCCGAATGCATATCTGGATCTGCTGCATTATTCTGTATGACATTATTTTCATTTGGTGAATCGAATACCAACATATTTGTATCCTCGTGAAATGAAACTGACTTTCTAAGCTCTGTACATTCTTCCACCACTTTTCGAACATTATCTACCACTGTCGATTGCATTTCTACTGAAAATGATTGCGACGAACTTGGCAATTTATTTTTTAATTTTGACTTCAAGTTATTATCTTCGACAGAAGCTTTTAAATCTGAAGGCAATGAACTTATTAGTTTAGCTGGTAGTGCAGTTACTCCATTCTCAATATTCTTAGTTTCTCGATCTTTCGCTGTGGTTCTCTCACATGATAAAATACTGTGCTGTTCAGTTGACATAGTTTGACGTTGCATTTTCGTCGACGAAGTGCCATCATCAGTTAATCTTTGGGACAAATTATTTGGAAAAATTACTACCATGTGGTCATTCATTTTTTTTCGCTGGAAATCCTTTTTATTTTTACCAGGTATATCTTCGTTATTGATTGAACGGAGATCATCTTCTATTGTGCATGAATATAGAATGCTTGTATCACTATCTCTGGATGTTGCCGAAACGTCTGCGTCTTCTATTTCCACGGACGCTATTCTCGGTTTATTACATTTGATGGAAGCTAAAAGTTTCTTTCTAGAAAATGTCTTTGGTGCACAATCTAAACTTGCTTTTCTACTAAGACATTCAGGTATTAATTCCGCTTTACAAGCAGCATCTTGAAAAGTAATTAACTTAGATTCAGGTACTTTGTTTCTGCTATTTAAACTTGCTTCACTTCTTCCCGCTACATTTTCTCTCCCTACAATTATCTGTTGCTCTATACTGTCAGATCTGTTGACTTCTGTAAAATTACTTTGATAAGGGCAAAGTGATGTACTTTCAGGTGCACAGCTCTCGTCGCTTGTATGTAGAATAATGGGTGCGCTCTTGCACTTGTTGTTATTTTTAATGTCAGGATACCCAGCATCCAGTGGTTCGTTATGGCTCCTCTCCATGTCTGACAACAGAATGCTTTCGTTTGAAGTAGACGCTTGAATTAAAAAGTTCAAAAGATCAATATCAATGTATTTTGTGGAATTTTTGAAAATAGTATGAACTTACTACTAGCTGCATCATTGATACAAATGTCCTGCAGCCTCTTAAGGTCAGATAGAGGAGACTTCCTTGTATTCCTCTTCAATGCTGCGTCACACGTTTTATACCTGTCTAAATATTTATTTTTTTTAAACGACATGTTGGAGGAATTGTTCTCTCTTTCGCAAAATAAAAATCGATGTCGAAAAGAATCACAAAAACTGAATCTTTATGCTGCAACACATCGCCTCGGAACAGGAAGTTTAATTTCACCTACAACACAATTGTCATTTTAATCGTCTAACATGTACTCGTAACTCATCTCATATTTTAATAATGAAAAATATGAGGGAAAAAAATGAGAAGAATAAAAGCCAAACCCCGGGGATTTGAACGTGGGACATGTGATATTTGAACCCGACCGCTTACTTACAGCTCCAAACGTATACTTACGTTTCGCGTAGTTCTATGCACTATGAGAACGCTCGTCACCCGTGTTCGCGACTGTCCGAGCAGGGTTTTATAATTCCTGTAGTTTCATTGTTACAAATAACAGAAAAATTTCGTGATTTCCTATCATTTTTGCAACAAGGACGAATAACGCAAATAGGTTATACGTGTTGAAAACTTAAATCGTTCACTTCGAACTATCTTAATTAATGTTAACGTTTATTTATACACTTATTTACGCACTATTCGACGAATTGAAATAAAAATAAAATATTTTCCCCCTTTTTTTTTATACAGGGCATCGCGCGTCTGCGATTCGCGTGCACCTTTTAAGCTGCATGCACACATGCATTATGTCTCGTGTCTCGCCGAGAAATGGTGACACCGGTTTGATATTGATCGGTCGTAGTTTTTGCGTGTTTCAAATAAAGTTAAAAAATTTCTCTTACATAATTGAACGAAATTAAATATCAATTAAAAATATGGTGTTTTGTCATTTCTGCATATCTTTAAGATTATTGGTGAAAAAATTTCTATAAATAAAAAAATTTTTATATAATTTTTTATATTTTAAATTTATGAAGATTCGTGAAAAAAATATTTTAAACTTTTAAATTTTGAGTTTTTTTTGAGGTATAAAATGAGAAATCTTGGTAAATCATACATACAGAATTCTAGAAAAAATAACTTACAGCACTTTTGAAATATTCCAATTTGAAAAAAATTTTTCTAAGTTATAAAATTCGATAGAAATTAAAAAAATATACACGACTTCTAATAGCGAATTCGGTTGGACTGCACCAGTGCGCACTGGTGCACATTAAAGCCAACGTACATGAATTGATGTAAAATGTGTGTTTAGTATAAATATATAAACAGATTAAATTATGAAATTTTCAACTCTTTTATGTTATTTGATAAAATACAAGTATTAAAAATTTTATCAGTTGAGATATTTGCAGTTTATTTTTATACTAGATTAATGTACAACGGCTTTAATATGCACTAGTGCATACTAGTGCATCCGACCGAATTCGCTATAAGAAAAATTTTCAAAAGTTCTCATTTGAATATCTTAGTTTTTTTAATAAAAAATCTTGTAACAACGAATTTTAACAAATTCATTAAAATTTGTTGTTACAAAATTGCAAGTTTATTTTCCTAGACGTATGTTGCTTTGTTTCTAATAAATCTATGTAGTGTAAAATATTAATCAGACACATATACATAATTAACATAAGAAATACAAGTGCTTAGAGGAATTTATTTAAGATTTTTATAAATTTATATCATCCTTCTGAGGAGCTCGTTGATTTTATCCTCTCGATTTCCAAAGTCACCACCTTCTACATAATGATTGGTCTTCTTACGCCATCCACCATTTGGCGTATTAAGCTAGAAATAGAGAAATTACTTTTGATATATGTGCTTCCAAAGATAAAAAGTTAAAGCGATCAGGATATAAAATATATATTCGAATTAACAAAAATGTTTGAGTCTGTCTTAGATTTATGATATTAAGATACATCATTCATCGGCGAGAAAAACTCGTATTGCTTTTCGACACAGTAGGAGGTTAATAGACTTTAAATTAATCTACAACCATGCCTGTGTCGCAAGATACAAAGAGTGCTTTACATTTAATAACACAAGTCGACACAAGTGTCTATCTTTTTTTTTTGGTACTCAATGAGTAATAGATAGAATGACGCTTGTGAAGACTTTTCACTAAATGAAAAGCATTCAAAGTATCGATATTTGTATCACATTTCTTTTTCAGTATCTTGAAGAGCACATACCTTGAAGGGCCACAAGAAATTGCTGGCATATTTGAACTTTGGGCCAACAGTAAATATCTCATGGATCAAATCTTCAGTGCAGATGATATTAGATCGACCTAGGTAAAATAAAATTGTCTTTTGATAAATTATTCTCCGACTCTCTGATGCAAGTCAATAACTCATATATACTGATACATATGTACAGATAAGTTATGAGTTTTTGTATCAATTAGGTCTGTACCTGACGATTACATCAGGTAATTGACATAATTGCTTTATTAATTTTTGACAATTGGAAGGGAGAATGTATACATTACAAAGACTCCCATGGATATGTCAAAGAATCATTTGCAGAGAATACAACGCATGCTAACAACATCTTAGCGACTTCACTGATAATTGTTGAACGTTAATTTGCACAGATATTAAGAGACGTTTTACTAACCGAGCTTCTTCTCAATGATGGAGTTGCTGGTAATTGGTATGCGTTGTCTGTTTACTTTAGCAAAGCCACGTTTATAGATCAACTCGCGAACTGACTTTAAGTTTGGATAACCCCATGTGATGTAAGGCTCGACAATACGTAACATATTAATCGTCGCTTTATTCAATTTCACAAAGATACCATTGTTGATCTGTTTCAAGCGGAACAGTTGCAATACCTTCCGTACTTTGGGAGCAACTTGATTTACACTGAAAAAATTATTGCAATCGTCAAATTAAATTTAAGAAAAAATGACAGGTGCAACTTATGTAAGCAATAATATGCTCACACTTACCCCCGAATACGGATAACAAATGCAAGACGTGCTTCACCAGGAATATAATAATTTCCACGGTTTTTAGCCTGTCTCATCAACCGGATTTCATCCCTCTCCTTTCTCCTGTATTCCCTCACATAGTTCTCAGCTCTCTTGAAGATCAGCTTTCTCTTTTTATAGCGATCTGCACGTTGCTGTAAAGCAATACAAAACTCAACTTATATGTGGTTCACAATTCTTTTTCTATACGGAATATAAATACACTGAGTTCTATCATTTAATGTAATAGATAGTTAAATCGTGTTCACATGTAATAAAGTTACCTTGATGGATACTTGTAGACGTGCAGCTTTGACCGTCTCACGGCGTTTCCTTCTTTTCAACACAGACTCCGGCACCGCCGGCAGCTTGTTAGCCGGGGGAGCAGGGACTTCTTTCTTCCTGCACAGAGAAATACAGTCATATAGTGTAGAATAGCTTTGCCATTCTCTTAAATCCAAGTTTTATAGGCTATGTAAAACTGATAAATAGGTTATATTGATTGCAAATATTTTTCAGTTCTCGCGCAATACACAAATAGTATATAATTAGCAGAATTAGTGAATTTTATAAATAATAATCAATGGAAAAATTTAATTTCGAGTACGTATATATAGTGACGATTATTATGTGTGAAGAGACGGCAATGTACTCGCGAACTCAAAGCTGACAATCTCGTTTGCTTGTTTGTTTACGATAAAAATATGGATTCGCTAATATGCACGCATTATAAAAGAACATTAAGATAATGCTTTTGCATCAATAAAATCACATTGTCGGCTGATGCAGCCGGATTTCGCGAGCCATCAAAATTACTTACGCGTCAGCCATTCTTCCACGCGACAAGAGAACACTTACTTAACCTCTTTGCCTCCCGGTAGAAAGGCAGAGTGGAAGGCATGCGCAGTGCGCACGCCAGGGCTTCCAAGCGCAGCGCCGCGCCACGGCACAGCGTCACTTTTGGCAATTTTGGCGCATGAAGTTGACCGCGCGAGAAAGACGAAGCCGTTTCACCTGTAACTGCATTCGCGCGTATTCTTTCCAGAACGCGATGGACGCGGGGCGGACCGGCTCCGGAATGAGTGGCATCGCGGATCATTTAATTGGTAAATGTAGCATATATAGACCTCGCATTATAATTCGTTCGAACGCGTATTTCTCAATACTCGTTCGAACGATCACGACGTATATCGCGGCACGCGAAATTGACCGCCAGGGAGAGAAAACCCTTTCGTCATATTAACTGTGTTCCTCCTTCATTTGCAAAATGTGGCTGAGACGAATCGGTTCGGGGATGGATGTCGTCGCGATGTCCAACTAGTAAGTCAAATCTACGTTACATATTGTAATTATTCGGTCAACCGAAAATATAGGTATGGAAAAAGCGATGCCTCGCCGCAGCGGTATAGTCAGCAATGTCAGCATAGATAGCGGCGCGCACCGCGGCCTGCCGCGGCCTTTTGTCGCGCTTTTGCCGCGTGAAGTTGACCGCGCGAGAGAGACGAAGCCGCTTCACGCTATGTTAACTACATTCACGTCCTTTCCAGAACGCGGCGGACGCGAGACGGACCGGCTCCGGAACGAGTGACATCGCAAATCCTTTAAACAGGTGAATGAAACTTAACTCGCATTGATATTTACTGCCAATTCGATCATTGCGTCATGTAGATTCGATGGCCGTATGTAGCGAGTCCGCGGCGCGCAGCGCGGCGTGTCGATCTTGACGCGTAAAGTTGACCGCGCGCGCTGAAACGAAGCCGGTTCGCCATCTTGACAAGCATTTTCGTCTAATTGCAGAACACGGCGAGGACGCGATGTGGATCGCAACGCGGGAACGAGTGGCGTCGCAAACTGATTTAATAGGTGAACGAAATCTATATTAATCTCGCAATAATATTTACTGCCAATACAATCATCGCGTAATGTAGATTCGATGCCTGTGTGCAGCGCAGCCGCGTCGATCTTGGCGTGTAAAGTTGACTGCGCGCGCGGAAACGAAGCCGGGTCGCTATCTTAATTCACATTTTACATCCGATTGCAGAACACGGCGGACAGGGGATGATAGATCTGCGGAACCGGAGCGAATGGCGTCGCGACTTGTTTAACAGGTAAGCGAAACCAATATTGTCATAATAATTAATCTACGAGGTGTATCGCGCGAATAATTAATTAACACCGCGATGATTATATGATTACGATCATTAATGCGCGTGATGACGAAGCCATTCTTGCCAGCTTAATTTCATTTCTGTTTCATTTATAGAACGAAGCGGATACAAGACGGATCGGGATCGGGGCGAGCGGCGCGCGACGTCGCGACGTACCTTATTTAAAAGATAAGTGAAGTCTCGCATTAATATCTATTGTCAATTTAGCCATTGCATCGCCCCATACAACGCAAAATATTTTTAAAATATTTTAAAAATATTTTTCATAAAGAAATTTAAATTATTTTTAAAATATTTTACAAATATATTTTTAAAATGTTTCTATGGTCGTTAGATCCTGTCAAAAAAATATTTTGAAAAATATTCTGGAAATAATTGACAAAAATCTTTTCAAGATATTGTTAAAATCTTTTTAAAATATTTTTCATAATATTTTTTGGGTGGTATATTTTTAAAAATATTTCTAACAGATTTTTAAAATGTTTTTAAAAATATTACCATTTTTATTTTTTAAAATCTTTTCAAAATATTGTTAAAACTTTTTAAAAATATTTGTCATATTTTTTAAGAAATGTTCTAGACTAACCAATGAATATCTCAATCGTATGTTACAGATATTCCTCGGGGAGAGAATCTACGAGAGGAAGCCAACGTCCATCGCCGAATTATGAAATAAACGAACCGTAGCCGGTTCGTCGCGTCGTGCGTTTGTTCCGGGAGTGTCGTTTAAAGTACCTGGACTTAATTAGTCCACGGGCGCAATTATTGGCGAGTGTTCTGTGAGTGCAATGGAAGGAGAAGACTCAACAACCTGGATCTGAGAGGAAGAGGCCTGGAGGAGGCATCAGGCCCCAGCGGAGCAACCTTGGGGTAAATATTTCTTATATTTATATAAAATTAATAGTATTTTTCTTATTCGATTTTGTCTCAATAAATTAAAAAAATACTTAAAGAAAGAAGAGAATCAATACAAATTGAATTGTATTTTTCGGATATAATTATACTAAATATCTAATTGAAAGTTAAATTTTAAAAGTTTGATGTAACTGCTAGAATTAACTTTTGAAATATTGATTATTTTGAGCACAATTTTAATTATCTCTTATGTGTTTGTATGTTATAGTATCATCGCAGCTTCGTGGCTGAATAACTCCGCTCGTTGCGCATCGAGACGGTGAGTGACAAATAATTTTTTATAATCGGATAATGAATCTATGAAATTTATTTTAATCAAAATATCCACAAGGACAATATTCTAAAATCTAATGTGTTTGTGGAAATAAAAAGCAGCAAGTGTTAGAAACTCTTTATTGGTTACGTCTGTATAAATATTTGGATTTTTAATAATGGCAAAAGAGATTAATAATACAAACCATATAATAACCGTAATAATATCTTTCGTCGCGTAATCAAGATTAATAATAATAAAAAGAACATTATATAATGTCAATATAACGTCGTAAACTCTTAACATTCCGTGAAAAATAGATCTACAACATATTTCTATGTATGTATATAAGAGACAATTACAGAACAACTATTACAAAAATACCCTCTATATAATATAAATCATTAAAACAATGCAAAACATTATTACATTCATAAAGATCGCTGCATTTCTTGTGTATATATGTAATATATAATATATCTATGTATATATATCTTTATATATATATATATATAATTCGTCATCTTGCGATATACACTTGTTATATATCATGGCACATTCGTCTAGAGATACAAAAATCCACACAACTGATTGCAATGCGCACCATTTTCGATTGATCTCTTCAAATCCAGTTGCCGATATAGTTTCGTGTGAATCCAAGAAAATTATTAAAAAATAACTGTTTGTTTATGATTCACGGCGTGATTGTAGCACAGATGCGGAAGTCGACTAGCAGAATCAATTGAAATGAAAGAGATCGACCAGGTTGATTGACTCGGCTGATTAAGTTATTATTAAGATCTCAGTTTGCGCGAATTTGAGATGTACAGGCTCGCAGTGGGAGATCTTCCTTTTAATTAAAAGTATACGATAGTGAAATATAGCATGCGCGCATTGCTTTGGAAGAGCTCGACATTGGCCATTTATTCGGCCGACACACTCGTCCACACACATTCCATTAAACACATTAGTAAAGCATTCGATTTTTGGTAATATTAGAGATTTCTTAAGATCGTACTACGAGCATAATTAAAGGGAGAGGAAGTATTCATATGAATTTAGCCGACAATAGTCAATTTTGTAAACAATTTCCTTACGAAATCATTTGCACTTTGTATAAAGACTTGATGTACATTTCAATTTTTAATTAAAAGGGTTGGATAATCAACTAAATAATCTCAGTTAATTATTTTTATACTGTATAAATCAATGTAAATAAATTAAACGAAGTTCTTGTATAAAATTGTTTGTATTTTATATGAAGAATTTTGCAGTGTAATTGAAAAGATTTGTTAATCATTTCAATTAAATATTTTGAAATTACGTAACTTACGTAATTTAAGCCAACATATCGGCTAAATTCATTCGAATGAAGGAAGCGGCAGCTCGCTGGCAGCTCGATAGGCACTTTTCTCGTTGGACAATCGTGTTAGACGTGATGCAGGAATTCCCTGAATTTCATATACATACTAAGGGCTAAGGGACATTTCTGTATAATAGCGTATCCACTCGCATGAATAATAATCTACTTCAGGCAAATAATAATTGCACTGATCAATCATTAAAAGGCTTAGCTGGTCTCGAAAATATGAGCTTACATTAGTAAATTCATTTAAAGAAAAAGATTTGTATGGATAAATTGGAGATAAATTTTGCAAATTTATTTCAGGGAAAGGAATGAGTGCAGTTTCTCATATCGGTGTTATTTATTACTATATTTGAGATAGAAAATTTGTAAATAATTTGTAACAAAACTTACATGGTAACATAAATGTAATACTGAAATTTTCATGTAAAAATTGACCTTATTATTTTATTGTTTTGCAACAATATTTAATAATAATAATTTTAAACATTTGTCTATTTTAGTTTCAATCTGTAGAGCAAAGTATCCTAAGAAAAACTAGATAAAAAATAGCAGATTGCATCTTTAAAAGTTACGGGATCGTGACAAAACTTGAAAATCTTCAATGACGGAAAACTCCTATATATTTTTAATAAATTTTAAATTACAAATTAATTTTCTATATTTAAAATATAGTAGTAAATAACAGCTAAACGAAGAAAACTGTATTCTTTCCCTGAAATAAATTTGCAACAAAATATTCAATTTAATCAATACAAACCTCCTGTCTTCCCCTAATAAATTAAATTCGAGGACGAGCTACCGCCTGCAGATTAATAGTATGTAGAATCGCGCTAAAAGAAACGAAAGGACCAGAGATAAAGAGTCAGTATTTCGCGACAGTGCGGAGGATTATCAGAATAAATAGAGACGCGATGAAACGCCGGAAGGGAGAAGGGAAGGGTTAATTGAGAAAACAGAAAATGTTAATAGTGATGGCGTGTCGCCGTGCCTGTTTCGGCATCGCGCGACACATCGAAAAAATTAATAAAATTAAATGATATGTTGCTTCTCTTGTTAATCCGGTGGTTCTTAACCGTAAAAGAATAAACGTAAAATTAATTCTAAATTAAATCAAGCGCATAATTATTCTTCTCTATCAACTTCGAGCTGTATAAGCAAAGAGAGGAAATAAAACAAAAGAAACAAAAAATTTACTGTGCGAATATATGAAAATCAAGTCAGCGTTATCCTACATTCAACGTAATATTATGTGCAATCGACTCGCGTCTCGCAAGATCCGGTTGTATGGCTATCGAAAAAACGATTCATGGCTTGCGGTCGCAAACATTCGCGATTAAATATGTTCGTAAGGCTATTGATCGAAAGCACGAATGTTACATCTATCTAAGGGCACTTTCTGTCGTTTCGCTAATAAATAACTCTGCCACGTTATCGTTCCTCCTCGTTTCGAAGCGTCGAAATGCGTAAATTGTACGCAGACTCTTAACGCATAACAGAGACCGTCTCCGGCGAAGTTAGCGAGATCTTCGTCACGAAAGTTACTCGTCGAGAACTATCATCGCATTATTCTTATTCAATCTCGAAAGCTCGTCGTTGATTTCAGTTGAGAAAAACTCATCTATTATACTAAAATAATTTTATCTGTGCTTTATATCGTTTTTAATAAACTGCATTCTTTAGGCTACTCGAATTTAGACAGGTCACTTTTCTAGATTATTTTTGGACGAAATTATCGCTTCGATCGTATGCAGCGGACTTCGCTTATCTTCGGTTTTCATTGCTTGTCCTCGTATCGAAAAGTCTTCGTGTTGGACTCCTGCCGACTCGACGACGTCATAGTAACGGTTTTCTTCTCTGTGACTTTGTGCATCGATTGCTTCATCATGCGCTCCTCGATAGTGTCGTTGCCCTTGAACGTCGACAGTTCGTTGCCGGACGAATACTGCTTGGTCTCCTCGGTACTCTCGATGTTGGAGCTGCTGGTACTCTTACCGGGTGTGGATGTGTATACCTTCGTTGTGATTGTCTCGATTTTGCCGCCGGGAATGGTCTTACTCTCAACATTCTTGAACGTTTGATGTTGCGGTATACCGCTGCTGAATCGCTGAGTGTCTATCTGTTTTTCGGAACGGAACGTGCTCATCGGACTGACGCTAGAGAACCGATCAGTCGGATACTTCGGCTGATCCTGTGGGGACTTTCGGTCCTCGGTAATTTGCTCTTGAATGATCTTGGGGGTTGGGGACTTGGTCGAGTATGAGATGTGCTGGGGCGGCGGATACGAGGCGATTCCGTCCGCGTGTTTTCTCTCCGCAGCAAAACTCTCTTGATTGATCCTTCGCTCGATCGAACTGTACTGGCCGGGTGAATTGTCCGTTATGATCTTTCTCTCGGTGACGATGTACGGACTCCTGTCCTGATAACTATCGACAATGTACTTTCTGTCCAGAGATCCATATTGATCCATGGTAGATCGATATTGATTATCCTTCATCTTTCTCTCCAGGGTGCTCTGCGTCGAATGAACCTTCTCCGGACTCACCAGGCTCTGCTGATCAGTAAACTGGTGACTGATATGTTGCGTGGTGGACTGCAACTGGTCCAGAGTATGATTCATCGTCTGAATGGGTGAGGTCGTAGTAGGCGGCTCGTACGCCCTTGTTTCGTATCGGGTAGTATAGCTCTGATAGCCACCCTGATCGCCCACTACGTCACCATCTCCATCGGCTAGGTCCGGTCGATTTTTGTACTTGGCTAGACGAATTGCGGTCAGCCTGCCACGAGCCTCTTCCAGCTCGCGCTCAATTCGTAAAACCTCCGAGCGTGCGTCAATTTCCTGCGCGATACCGCCCACCATACGGCGATTCAGGACCAACGATCTGTCCTCCTCTTGTTGAATAGCCTGTTGCGCAGCACGTACGAGATTATCGGTAGCACGTTTTACGGCGTTACCAGCCGCTTGTAAACGTTTCGTGCTCTCGCTGTCAGGGTCGGCCTTGACCTTGCAAGCGACCAACAGTTGCGCCGTGCTGCTGGCAACCTGCTTAGCGCTGGAAATCAACTTTTCTTCGGAGCTTACTCCTTGAACGAGAGCATTCGCGGATTCCACGAGACTGTGGGTAGCGGCTGCCACCATTCGAGCAGCTGAAATCAAACCTTCGGACCATTGACCGTCGTCAGAGCTTGTTAGTGGCGTGCGTGATACTTTGCCAGTCGCGATGAGTTCCCGTTGAGCGGCACTGGCGGCCTTTATCAGCGCCGAGGTGGCAGCGGCGATCGATTTGGCGGCTTCGAGAATCATCTCGTCGAAATTCATGTCTTCGTTAGCCTCCTATTGAACGAGAGAATATGTATTATAAAAGGAAATATGAGAAATTATTTTAATGACAATTGGAAACGAAATTATGTAGTTTTGAAAAATAATCATTACAAATTAAGATAACCTGATTTCATGATTCTTTTTCTATATAAGAAAGAAGAGATCTTTCAGCATATTTATTTAAGAAATAAAGTAAATAAGTAATTCTATTTATGAAATAGAAAAAAGATGAATCTTTTGTCAATATAATAGTACATGAATGTCCCCTATCTTCTTAATTAATACTCATCCCTTGTGAACGTTGATTTCTCCAATCGCCGTAATAATATGTTCGATTCTCGGTCGATCATTCACAACGACCAAGAAAATCAAACATATCTCGCGGAGACCGGAACGACTCGTGCCATCCACGTGCAAGAAAATATTAAAGGAGCCGATCGGGATTTGAATTTGAGGTTCTTCGTTCTCACACTTAGTACTGACGCTGTTACCCCACGATGCTCTACTATCATTATTAAGATTTAACCGGCCTTACGGCTCTAGATTTTGCACACGTGTGCCGTATCGTACTTGTTAGTTTCGTTTACCGTAGAATTATTCTACGGAAACTCACCTGGATGCTTCTCCTTGGTCTCAGACTGGCCAACTTCTTGGCAGCTGCGTCGATACTGGCGGCTGCTCCGAGTAACTCGTTTTCCGCGATCACGGTAGGATCGTCGGGATCGACCCAGTCGGTGCCTTTCAACAGCTCCGCCACCGCCACCAGCTCCGTTACGCTCTGCGCGATTTTGCGCGAGATCGCTGGCAAAGTGTGCTTCGCGTCGCCAGATCTCGACGCTATTTGCAAAATAGACTGAAGTAGCTCTCTATAATTAATGGCGACGTCGTGTCCCGCCTGAAGAGTACGCTCGCACAACTCGGTGGTCTCGGCGCAATTGTGGGCCGCGCCTTTGCAGATGGCTAGCATGTCGCTGATGGCCTTCCTGCCCATATTGGCGGCGGCGATTATGTCGTCCTGCTTGCAGCTGTTACCGGCGGCGACCGCCTTTGCCGTCGATATGGTGATGCTTTTGGTGCAGCGCACAAGATCCTCCGGCGTCACGTTGCTTCTCTGCGTCTCCGAGCTGCTGAGCGCTCGGATCTCCTGAGCTATGGCCTCGATTGTGGATTCCAACGCCCTAGTACCACGCGTATGCTCATCCTCCACGGCCTTCACTGTCTTTAGCAGTGATGTCACGTTGGTCACCATTACCTACGGATGAAGATTGAATGTAACCTTTAGTACGAGTAACTTCACTAACATTTTTATTCTTGTCACATTAATAATCTGCGAGAGAGAAAGAGAGAAGAAAGAAAGAAAGAAGGGAGAAAAAAAGAGATGGAATATATAGTTAGTATATAAGTTAAAGTATTAGTGGTGATCTTAAATTGATAAATAAATATGCTAAAATGCAGATAATATTATTGTGCAATGTTAACATACACGAGATTACTAAGCATCTCATGGAGCGCATGTTATGGTTACATGAGCCTATTAAACAATCTTCTAATGACGAAACGATAAGCAGAGTTATATGGAAGCGTTAAAAAACCTGCCAACAGTTCAAACGAAACGCTGTCAATGAAATGTACGTACCTAACGATGATTCGCCCGACAAAGTGTATTTCGAATATAAACTGAATTGATAAGATTGGTAGACTTCGAAATGAATAACTTGTTAATGAAAAGAAAAAGTAATACATCTCGGTAAAATTATCTGACATGCCATTTTCAATCATCAGGAAATACAAAGAGATTACCGTAATGATGTAAACTTGTTTAATTAATTATTTATATAAGGAGCGACGTGTCTCGCCGATATCTTGCATAATTTAGCAACTACATCGTGTTCTACGTTAGAGTGTCGTGTACATAACGTGGCTACATTTCATTTATCTTGTAAAAAATCGCGATAGAAAAATGCAACGGCGAGGAGGGAACGAAAATCCGGCTACATGAACAACAGTAAGTCGGACGTCCGTTGAGCCGGCTGAGAGCTCTCGGAAGTGGATAGCAGACGGATTAGTTCTTCCTCTTGGTCGGACACGAACCATTCCGATTCCGAGCCGCCGATGTCGCTCAGATGCACCAACTGCTGCTGCAGCTGCTGTTCTAAGACCTAATCCCGGACCGGGCCAGACCAAAATCGTCAATGAGACTCGCATTAAAGTCCACCATTCGCATCATCGAAACATTCAAGATATACAGACAATTGCACTACTGCTGCCGCTATTTACGCGGATAACTCGATCAGATCGAGAGGAGGGAAAAGGTGAGAAAAAGCGTGTACAACAGGCGGAATATCGTTAAACAAACAACATATTTTCTACAGAATGCCGTCCGCCAAATATAAAAAAAAAAAAAACAACACCCATCGCTCAGGTATATCACACACATGATAGATAGATACCAAGCTGAACGTGGGGAACGATTCAAGGTGGACTTTAATAGCGCCGGTCATGCTTTGGTCTGGACACCCTCGCCCTGTATCTCGCGCAGCTCGAGAACGACGAAGACAAACGCGCGATCACAATTCCACGCGTGGGCGCCACGCGAGATTTTAGTAGAGCGAGAACGAAATCAGTTAGAGGCAAATACGAGGACGCTCATCAAAATCAAAATCAATTAAAGTCCACCCCAAAAAAATGTCTCTAAGAAGGATAAACATTCTTCATGGTTACGTTTGAAACAGCGTTATTGAAACTCAACGGATTAATAGATTAGGCGAACACTAGACTCATCGTTAGTTCCCACAAATTTTTTTAAGGTTTATAACTTCACTTTGTTTTTCTACGTAAAAGATACAAAAGTTGCACTGGAAACTCTATGTCTGAAACGACATTATTAGAATTCAAAAAAATAATAAATCATGGAAAATCTCTCATTAAATTTTATTAGAATATTTATTGTACTTTTTTAGTCTGCAAAGGACGTTTCGTTGTCAAATTAGTATATTATAGCGTGAATTAATCGTTTAGACTCGTTACTCCATATATTTAGAGATTTTACCTCTTCGTCATTTCGTTATAAATAAGCTTCTTCTGAATAAGCGTATTCAATGAAATTAATGCTAGGCAACAATCGAAGCACGCAATAAGTTTCCAGCTCCATTGTCGTTGTTAGAGCGTTACAGACAGATGCCAATAAAAACGAAAGCGAAAAAGATTCTAGACGAGCGAATTACCTTGGCGGAATCTTTCAAATGCGCCATACTAGGATCATTGATGGGCTTTCCACTGGCGGCCTTGGTCGCATGAATGAGATCGCCAAGTGCAGATGCGACGTCCTTCACCGCGTTGATTAGCATCACTTGGGCCTCCGGATTTTGACTGCCCAGACTGGCCGCACCGTACTTAACGACTTCGGCAAGCTGAACGATCGTCGATACCGCGTTCTGCGCCGCGACAGCCAGTTGTTCCTGCGAGGATGCCGCTCCAGCTACTAGTGTTTTCGTGTCCTCTACTAAGGCCTTCGCGGTCTGCAGTATATTTTCGCGATGATCAGCGAACGTGTCACCCTCGTTCTCGGCGTGTAGCGTACCGGCGGTGGCGAACATGATGGTGGTGTCGAGGTCGCCGATGATGCCGGAAACTGTGCTGGCGGCATTGATGCATGCCTGAGTGCCGCGCGAACCCGCTTGTAATGCGGCCAGTACCTGCGAAACCTTCTCGGTCACGATTTTACTATGCTCCGCGACCTCTCGTTGGGCGTACGCGTCACCGGGTGACATTTGGCATATACCGGCTGCGCGCACGATGTCCGCGCAGGCTCGGCCGAGTTCCTGGACGCCGGTGCGAAGTCTGGCGGACACATCAGCATTGGAGGCAGCCGCGGACGCTCCGGAGGTATCGCGAGCGAGTTGAGTGTACTTGTGCGATATATCGACTGCTAGAGGTCCCAGTCTGGCTACATCAGTGCTCGATTTGGTTGACTAAAATAAAGAAGAGCAATTTAAATATTATACAATTCAAATCCTAATAAGACCGGCAAATTGTAATAACAAATAGAAATAATGAACACGGTATTACCGGTCGAAAGCAGCTCTTAGTGCTCAATAATTTTTTAAGTGAATTTTATAAACATTTACAAGATTTCTCCAAACTGCGCGCCGCAATTTTACCGGATTTAAAACACAGATTTAAAGAAGAATCCGAATGTTATATCACGAAATTAAATTGCTAATCAATTTAATTATTTATTTGATGCTTGTATGCATTTCTACTATCTCCTCCAATCTGTACCTTAATATTTTTCGCAATAATTTTTATACAGTTTTTCGGGATTAGGAGGGGGGGGGGGATCTTGTAAATGTTTATAAAATTTACTTAAAAAATTATTAAGCACTAAGAACTGCTTTCGACCGGTAATGCCGTATTCATTATTTCTATTTGTTATTAAATATTATATACCATAAATATTTTATAATAAGAGATTCTCTATATTATTTGAAATTCTCTAAATGAAATATTATATAACATGTAATACATGTCAAGAGGCTATTTACCATTTCTTGCGCCAACCGAGCGATCTCTTTGGCAGCTTCGACCATTCTTGTCTGATAATCCACGTAAGAATCCACAGTATCAATAGTAGACATACGATGATCCTCTAATCTCACCATCGCGCGAGAAATCGTGTCGATCAGACCGGTAACGATGCCCGCTGACGTTGATATTGTCTCCAAGGTGTTCTGTAGTTCTTGAAGCGCATCCTTGGTGGACTCAACGGTTTCGTCCACCTCGGTATGCAGCGCGACAGCCTTCGGGTTGCCACCAGATTCCTTTGTGACATAAATTAATTGTAGCGCCGACTCAGCTACGGTCTTCGTCTGATCCAACAGTACCATTTGCTGTTTTGAGTGCACCATGTTAGATGCAGCGCCAATTGCGCCGGAGACGAGCGGTTCCGAGTAAAGGGCGATCTGATTGACGGCATGTCCGACGTTTTCCGCTTCGTATTTAGCAGCGGTACGTAACGGTTCTAGTTTCTCGCGCAACTCGCTCGCGCTACTCTCCATCTGATCCGTGAATCCCTGCACAGTGTTCTCACGGCGCGGCATCAACGCTTGTGAGACCGCGCTGAGCGAAACTGCGTCAAGTTCGCGTATTCGCGCTGATAATTTCTCGATTGCGGCGTCACACTCCTTCTGACCGGGCGCCTTATCACGGATAGATGCTACCAGAGATTTAATTGAATCGCTGACGCTCTTGCTGTGATTGGCTAATAGCTGCCAAGTCGGTGGATCCTTCGGACTGACCGCGAGACTCTTGGCCGCAAGTACCATGGCGCACGAGCCGTCGATGATTGACTTACCGGCACTAGTGATCGGTTCCTGGGCGGCTCTAGCCGCGATGGATATCTTGGCCGGCTGGCTTGCGAATTCGTGAGAACCCGCGAACGTGCAGAGATTATCGACTGCTTCGAGTAGCGGTTTCGTGGCTTCTGCGCACTTCTCACGGTTGATATCGGAATAATTCTGATCGAGCGCCTTGATTTCTTTAACGAGGCACGCCGTTGAATTAGCAACATCCTTGGCGGACTGGACGAAATGCCGTTTGGCTACTGGATTGCTGGTCTTGCTGGACGCGAGTCTACAGGCATTGCAGAGCGCGCTAGTATGTTTGGCGATCATGGTAGCGGCAGAGAGCACTTGTTGTTGCGTGCTGGTAGGGTTGCCGAGGCTCTGGCAACCACTGTGAATGGCCTGTGCTGCTCGTAGGAATTGCGCTTGATCTACGAGGCCCGGTTTGCCCGCTACCGATGTGGGATCGCTTACGCCTGCTAGATAGGCTGCTTGAGCAGCTGCTTCGATTAAACCGCAAATCGAAGAAGAGACTCCGCGGACCGCGACAGAAAACTGTTCGTGTTCTGATTTTTTCGCATGGTTTGCGATGCCAGTCATACCGTCGCCGAGACTCTTGCTCTTTTCCATGACGGTCTCTAAGCATTCGAAATAAGAAGCATCGGAAATGGGCTCGCTTGGATTGTCCAATAGAGATCGCATAGATTGAATGTTTCTGATGGCATTGTCACACTCATTCTGTCCGGGTGCTGCCGACGTGCACACATCCACCAGATAGTTAATAGAATCAGTGACCGCGCGAGCTGCCGCCGAGAGCTGATTCTTTGCATTTGGTGCAGTGGGATCGGCCGCGATCGATTTGGCGGTCATGAGAAGCTTGCTGGAAGTCATGCTAACGTTCTTCAACGATACCACCACCTGAGTACGGGTTTCGATCGTCGTCTGACTCGCCATCTCCATACCCACGCCCAACAGATCGCTGAAAGCATTGGTGAATTGTTTCGACGAGCTTGCAAGTTGCACGGGTGAACGAACGGATGATACTACGTTTGATGACGCATCGTTCAAATTGGCAGCAGCATTGTTGAGATCGCTCTGCAATTGCCTGCAAAATAATAATACGAAATGTACAAAACAATTGAAATATTATGTATCTATATGCTTAATTATTCTTACATATAAAATAGCAAGCGATAAGAGATAATTAAGAAAAAAATCAATTCAAGGTAAATGCGGAAAAATATGACTATGTAAAGCTATTTACCCATAACTCTTGCTCGTTTGAGGGAATTCATTCATATTGAGCACTTGAGTCATATCGTCGATGTTGCGTATCGCTTCGTCAACGTCTCTTTGTCCGGGCAGACAAGACACGCATTTGTTCAACGAATTGGAAACATCCTTGGCAACTACAGCCAGATTGACCTCATTCTCAGGATCATCAGGACTCTTCAGTACACGTCGCGCTTCCTTCACTAGACGTAGCGATCGTATAATTACATCATCTGCCGTCATCAGCACCTTCTTCTGCGTCTCTGGCTGATTGGACGTGGCGGCCACACCGCGCACGGCATAAGTAAGATCTTTCAATGCCGATGCGGTTTCTCTAGCGGCGCTTCCGGTGTAATTCTCGTTGCCCTGCTTGGCGGCAGATAATAGCTGCGCCATAGCGAATCCAACATTCTTCGACGTGGCACCGAGTCGCAGCGCAGTTGATTCCGTCGTTTCTTCCGGTAACGGTCTCAACGAGGCAGCTTCGACGGCGCGATAGAACTCGCCTATCTCATCTTTTAGACTATTAATTAGCTCTTCCGCGGCGTCGAGCTCCAATCCGCCGCAAGCTTCTCTGGCACGCGTCACCGCCGATCGAAGGTCCGCCAACGACGATCCTAATTGCTGCGAGGTATTGTTCAGCTGCATGGCGGATGCCTGATCGGTGACCGTCGGTAGAACGGCTCTTGCCGCCTTCACCACAGCGGTGCCCGGGTGCAGAAATTGCTCGGAAGCATTTATTAGGTTCAATTGTGCTGTAGGATTATCAGGCTGCATCTGCGTACCCTTCACTCCCGATACGAGGTGTGGAATCTGCTGCGCTATCATGCGACATTCCATGTTGAGTTCCTCCTGGCTGGCCAGGTTGGTGTTGTGATGTCCGGCACCAGAAGACGCCGCGATACATTGCGTAGCCGTAGACGCGGCCTGTTTAGCGCACACCTCTAGACGCGTGATAAGTTTTCTACGTAACGCCGGGGTTGCCGCCGCTGTTGTCGCAGCTCGCAATTCTTCCGCTGCTTGGCGCAGTTGATCCTGCATCTTGGCGTCGTGCGGACTGCTAGCGCACTGCCGCGCCGCCTCAACCATCTTAGCAGTGGCATCAGCGAGTAGTTTCGCCGCAGCCAGCAAACGCTGTTGCTGCTCGGAGTCCGTCTGTCTCTCCGCCTCGCCCTTGATACTCTGAATCAACTGCGCAGTAGCTTGACCGACCACTCTGGCCTGTCGTACCATCTCGCCGGCATCACCAGTGCTAGCGAATAGTTTGTCTGTTGCAACTAAGATAGTTTCCACCGCACCTTCCTGGATAGATTCCTTAGCGCGTTCTCTAGTGGCGGTCTTGATGTGATTGAGAAGATCGTTCAAGGTGCGACTGACCTCGGCGGCAGCAAGGCTCAACTCTTTCAGTAGGTTGTCATCGCTGCACGTCTCGTTGCAGACTTGAACTAGGCGCTCCACAGCTTTGGTCACTTCGCGAACGGCATTCATCAGTTGCGTCTGACAGGCGGGCGAATGTAAAGTCGGTGCCACGACCTTGGCGCAAGCCACAAGTTGAGACGTAGCTAGCGCGCATTGCGTCGCGGCCGATATCACCCTGTTCTGCGTGGCAGAGTCCTCGCACGTCGCTGCTATGTTCTTCGCTTTCAATACCAGAGCAGCAGTAGTATTAGCCACGGCTTTAGCAAGCGCGAGTAACATGTCTTGCAGTTCGCGATTCGAGTCGTCCTCTTCACCAATAGTTGTTAATACTTGATGTGACGCTTCACCAACTCGCGACGCCGCATTCAGTAGATTTTGCCGCGGCTAAAATGTAAGCAAAGAATAATTTACATAATGTCTAAAAATATGTAAAATATAGTATATAAAAATATTTAAAATAGTAATTCGTGTCTAATGAGCTTTAAAATATTTTTAAAGAAATTAAGTATACATCTTTTAATTCGTTTATGTCACTTAGCTATAGGAAATATGAATTGATTTTACATCCATTTAATTTATGTACATTCAAAAATTTTTATTAGCAAAATATAGATATTTGCAAGAATATAGATGAGTTAAAAGTCAAATGCTCGGAAAAAAATCTAAGACATCCATAAAAGAGCAGGTCTAATATCATAAGCGCTACAAAGCTCAAATGTTAGTGCTTACATATTGTCCATACAGCGTAGACGTTATGTAAAAAGGCTGTGGGGAAAGAGGAGAGTTAAAATAATTCAACTTTACATTCACGGATTAATCGCGTATTAGTCATTCACATTACATTTTTTTTTTTACGCAGCTCTATCATCGAAGAAACTCACCTCCTTGGTCTCCGGTTCTGTAGCTTTCAGCAGATCCGAGAACGCAGAACACAATTTTCTGGCGGCGTCTAACAGTCGCTCACCGGACGACTCATCGTCCATGAGAGCAGCTATCATCCGCACGCCCTTCGTCATCTCTGGCAGATTCGTAGCGATTGTAGTAATCGCCGCTCCCACTGCAGTGTGATCGACGTCGTCCGCTGGTCCGGAAGTCAATGTTACCACCTGGGCGGTTGCAGCATTCATCGCTGCAATTTGTGAGCCCACATTCTGCTTGTGAGTGTCGATCGTCTGCTCGATCCATCTTAGGGACGCCGGATCTGTACCGAGTTCGGGCAACTGAGCCTTTGTAATCAATTCCGTTTCGGCGATGTGTATCACTTCGTGACCGGCGGTGATAGTCGATAATAAGGCACGTTGCGGTTCAGTTAGGACGGATGTCACCTTAGTTTGTTGGACCTTACGAACATATCAAACATTATAGACGTGCGTATAATCGCTGCAAACTTGATTGATTGGCCGTACCATAGTAAAAGATATTTTTCCCGTAAACAAGTGGGAATGAAACGTTTCGCTTTTAACAGTCAATCAACGAAAGTAAACGAAATGCGCGTACATAACGAAGCAATAAACTGCAACAAATAGTTGCGGCGATACAGAGTTTACTGATACTGATCAAGTACGAGCAAGTATTTTGTCGTGAGAAAGCATGAATCGCAAGATAAAGAGATTTTATCTAGCCAGTAAGCGCTGTACCGAGAAAAAGTCGATCGACAAACACGAAACGCAAATAAATCAAAACTAAAGAAGTAAAATAAACGATCTATAAACTGAAGAATAAGAAATAACTGAAAATGTTATCGTAGTGTACCTACTCTGTGTCCGCAATAGAAGGCGCCTAGCATGAAAATAAATTTAACCGTCTATTAGTCCCTTAAAATTTTGCTCTCTAATGTGCAAATATGATTTCATTGGTGCGACTTTAGATATTCACACAAAAAATATGGATACTGTCCCAAATACGAGTACATCCCTCCAATATATATATTTCCCCACAATCTCTTAATCGTTAATAATTTACAGTAAAGAGACACGGTTTGCTAGTCAAAAGTTCTCGAAGGATTTCTAATTTTTCACACTTTAAGGCGCATATATACTTATAACAAGCAACTAAAAGACACTGACATGAGCTTGAGAGCAGCTTGGGTGCTTTTTTCGCAATACTTACCATAGGCGGAGCATGAGCGATGTTCACCTGTCCACTGATGGTCGTGTATTGGGCACCACCTATGTGACCGGTTCCATATGGTCGAGCCCCTACAAATCACACCATGCACTCTAGCTCTATGACTATATATATACAATTATTGACAATCCCGATCGAGTCCTCGATATTGTAAATCTGTTCGTTTAAAGAATGATTTCCGTTGAAAGCTAAAAGCGAGTTTAATATGGCTTAATTATTTGATCTTATTATAAGCAACACTTTTACGAACGCCTGAAGCTAATTAAACGTGTATTTACAAAATAAAAAGTGTATGTACAAGAACACATATTAACAGCTAAGATCCGAGGAGTCAATCGTGCAAAATATTGCTAAGTAGTTTTCTCTTTTTAAATATACATTAAATAAAAGAATGGTCGAGATTTATAATGTTTAAAAATTTGTAGTACTTTTCAATTCACAAGAATAATATGTTTTTATAAGCTGCAATATAAATCAAATTAAAATTTGATTTATATATAATTGCAGTCGAAATAACAAGATAATATCTTTAGAAACGATCCTGATCAAATTATCGAAAAATAAAACGTGAAGTAAAATGTAATAAAATTTCACTTACCATCTCCTCCGGCTCTCATAACAGCTGGTATTGCGACTGAGACAGCTTCTACATTTCCTTTACCAACATTGCTAGTCTCGTGTTGCATGATGGTAGCTCTGTTGAGTAAAAATGCACATGTAAAATCTCGAGTCGTGTATCACTTTTATTTAACGCGAGTTATACCCGTTAGAATCGGAAACAGCTCGAACAGGCTTGTTTGCGTAGCGTCTTAGAAATTCTTCCATGATCACATAAGATTAATGTGAAATATTGTCAAGACGTGATGCGTGATCGAATGTACAAGTATGTCGGTCGCTTTAAAACGAGCACGACTCTCGTCGACAACTGATAATTGCTCTAACACTATTTTAATGGCTATTATTACTTCTGTCCACACACTCCGTTCAGAGGAGCTAACACGTATTAAGAGCGTGAGAGATACTCACTTTAGTGGCGACACGCTATCCTCCACCATGGTAGATCCCTCGTCTCCCTCGATACCGAAGTGATCTTTCGCTTTCTGCTTTTTTAGAATAATATCAATGTAACCGGCAATTAGCTGCAGTATCTGTTCTGCTTCGGTGGTCTGTACACTGTAATATTGGTCGGAATAGTCGCCGAAGTCGAGGGTAAAGGTGTTCGGCGAGGCGCCCCAACGTCGTACGGTCGTCAATGGCCACGTCTTTAGAATCTCCTTCGTCTTCTCGTCAAGTCGCAGGACCGAATCTTTTGTTACCCCGAGTAAACGGGGCACCAGCTTGTTCTTACCCTTCATCTTCTCCTTCACTAAAAAGAACGTGACGCCGTACGTATTCAGCGACCTGGCCGTTTTCGTGTACAGAACTTTGGCGTCTAGCTCTGAGAGTCCAATGTGCTTCTTGTGTTCCGCGTAGATCTTCTTTTCGATTCCTTTCACTTTCACGTACGATTGCGGCAGAAATTCCTTAAGACTGAAAAAGAATATAAATATTAATCATACATATAAAAAATTGAAGAATTACATATAGAATGAGATGTACAGAGTGCAACTCACTCTAAGAAACCTGGTTTATGTTTCTCTTCCTTGTGATCGCCAAACTGTATTTGACACTGGATTCCGGCGAAAATACAAGCCTTTTCCTGCGTAATTGGATGCGTACCATCCAGAATCGCATCTCGCGCTTGCACATACAATAGCGACAGTTGTACAGGATCGCGACTGTCGATATTTTGATCCGAGAAAAAGAATTTCCTCCTCAACAGTACGGTTTCGGATTCGTCTATACCTTGTTCGCGCAAGGTCTTACTTGGATCTATCCAATTCACTGTAAATAAAAAAACGAAAAACATTTCACAAACTCTTACCTATTAATGAAAATTTGAATTAAATATGTGTTAACGTGAGCTCGAGAGTATTACCTTCGTCATCGGTTTTTAACTTTTTCCTCAACTGTTCCATCTTAGCGTCCCTTTCGCCCTTCTCTTCTTTCTTTCTTTTCAACGTGAGAGTGCCAAAATTTCCAGGTTTCTGATTCTCGTTTTCGTCTTCCACTAGCTCACGCACTAAAGAATATTCATCGTGATTCGTGATACCTATCTTCGTACATATCACTACCATGAGATTGGCCACGGGTTGGCTGTCGTCCACCAACATAGTTTTCAACGTTCCGTCCAACATACGGACGCGCAGTGTACGGAGTTTACGACGATATTCGAGCAGATCTCCGTTCCTCAGGATGTAGTAGTCCAGATTTCGCCCGGGCTCGAGCCATACTCCTTTCTTCACGTCTTCATCAGCGAGAAACAGGCCGTAATCTTTTGCTAAGCAAAGTACAACAAAGCTAATCTTGGGATCATGTTTTTTATGATTTGACATGATATATATTATAATTTCATCGTGAATTAAAATTTATATAGTTTGTTTCATCAATTCCTTCATATTAGTTTCTATTAAAAAAAAACCAATTGATTATGCTACTTTAGTATAATCAAAATACTGTAGCTATTTAATATAATTCATTAAGCAGAAATAATTTTATATATAATAAAAAAAACTATGTTCTTAACAGGTGAACTTAAACAGATAAACTTAAAAATTTTGCCTTTCTTAATTTTAAATCTCCTTTATTATTT
>QKQZ01039909.1:0-14218 GCA_003595255.1 Solenopsis fugax
GAATTTGCTGTTAATAGAACTATTTGTTCACGGCATTAAATCTGTTGCTACGGCTCTCGATTTCTTCCATTAACGTTACTCCTCGAATGTCTGAAACAATGTGCGCGATTTCAATAGTGCGGAATTACGTATTAGTTATCATTAGGTAGATTGTGTTACCGCCATTTCCCTTACGAGCCATTTCTGGTTCGTGGCTTCCCCGTTTGCAATAATACATGAATAATGCCGCTGCGATAGTATTGTGTTCCGTACAGGCGTGCAACTCTTGCTGGATGCCATCCACCTCCGTTAGTTAAGAAAATTTTAACGACTAGTTTAACGCCCATAAGCACATGCCCACGATTGTTTGCGAATTTAAATGCAATATACATATTATTCATATATGCACAAAAAGTGCAATTATTTAAATAATCAAACTCTCATTAGTCTCTCACATTAAATCGACATTATTAATTTAATACTTCGCAAAACATTAATTATACACATTTTGCGCGCTATAACACGCAATGTCAGGAAATATATTTATTTGTATCTTAATATATGCTTCGTAATTAGAAAGTACGATGTTACGTCAGACACGAAAATAATTAGATATTGAAATATTTTCATGTATTTTAATATATAGTAACTTTTATCTCTCCAATCGCGAAGCTGAAAACATTTCCGGAGATAATAATCGCGATATTCTATCGAGGATGGATACTTAGACTTTCATGCGTTTTAGTTGCTCGGCAACGTAACGCGATCATTACGTGGGGAATAAATCTGCTACAAGTTGCATCATGCATATTAAATATACACGAAGGAAACGATTCTGTCCTCGTACTTAACAAATTAACAACTGATTCGGTGTTGACTTTATATAGGGAGAGAGAAACACTTTCAAGTGGAATCTAGATTCTCATATACGTGGGATTGCGCACGCTCGACGTACTCTCTCTCTCTCTCTTGCCATTCGCGGGTACTCTCAAATTAATTACGGGACCCCTCTCATTTACGCAGTTATTATGAACCTTACCATAAGATCATTACTGAATTACACCTTGAGAGCTTCGGGGATCTCCCTGTACTTGTCTGCACACGTGTCTAGCATACTCGTATATACTTTACTGTATATCAATAGTCGTGTAAATGCCTGTCTATTTTCCCGATGGTATAAATGGTATAAATATTTATGTGACCAAAACGCAAAAGACAAAGAAATACCAGCATCATTTTTGTAAGAATGCACAGATTCGCATAAAAACCATTTGATAGCGTAAAAACTCTAACACACGAGCATACAAAATTCTTTGCATCAATTTTTTCATCATATCATTTAATTAATGTTTTGTAAGATTTAAAAACAGATTATTTTACTTGAAAAATCACACAGTAATGTTCTTATGAAAATTATACGATTACATTTAAGGGTGTTTTGGTTATACAATACAAGCTAAAAATTATCGAAATTAAAAAAAAAGTTTTTCTAGGTTTATTCTTTTTTCTCCTAATGAATAAAAAATTTCGATTATCAAATGCCCGAATTTTTGCCCTGAAACTAGTTGCATAGAAGAAAACAATGAAAAATTTGATTTATAATGGTTTTTACAATGAAAATTACTATATTTTTCTGCAATTTTAAACAAATAATTTTTAAACGAGTGGATCTAAATAAATTTTTGCACGAATATTTATTTATAGAGTTTTATTAATAACTATATGTAAAAATTTTGATTTTATTGGTAATGCTACTTCCCCATTAAATTTGCAAATAAGTACTGCAAAACGCAATTTTATATATAAGAATCAAGAATAAACAAGAAATTAATTAACTTTTAAACCAATAAGTGAATTATGTCCAAATTTTACACTGATACTCAAACGTAATACTAAAATATTCTATAAATTTTTTATATTTTTGGTAATGTTTTGAGATATGACCTATATATCTTTAAATTAATTAAATTAAAATTATATTTAAATTGAGATTTTTAGGAATATTCTTGTGTTCGCGCGTTTCAAATTAAAAAAACCGCTAATTAAAGATTAATGCATATAATATAAAAATTGATTATTGCTAATATATTATGATAGATTTGATTCCAATTAAGCAAGACTTTTTGATCGTTTATAGCACTTCTTTTCATTTTTCTTCGCGCAACATGTGAATGTTTTCGTTTCACCTCGGGCGATTGCTAAAAACCGATGTGCAAAAATGGGATTTCCACCATCGTTCGCATATTCCGCCTCTTTCCTTACTTGATGTCATTGCGCCACGTCGAAGCGAAAAGTTTTATATCGGATTTAACATCATCTCGGCGACGGTGGCGTCGACGGGCGAAATTTGGTTTTCAATACAAAACGAGCCTCTCCAAGAACAGCGGGCGCGTCGATAGAAAGAAAAACGGAAGGGGCAGTCGTGGGAAAGTCAGCAAAGCATTCACGGCACTCAAGCTCGGTTTATCCAGGGGAACGGTATCGAGTATCCGCTCGTACCGTTCTCCCCGTCGCGTCGTTTAAACGCAGTCGGAGTATTCCATTCTTTGAGGGCCCGCAGAGTTTCCCCGATATTTCTTAAAGCGGCCACTACCGCGATAGATCTTGTGCGCCCGTTTTATCCCGCTACTTTTCTGAGTTTCCTTCACATATATCATAAGGCTCCCGATAATCCGTAGGAAACAACGCGACCCGAAAGCGCAGTTTTTGAAGTCGGGCCCGCATTTACGTGCGATTCACATTTCACGTCACGCTACTTTCAATATTGAAGTACCGGACAACGAAATAATGCAAAGTACCTCACGGGAAAATGCTGATTGCTCAGTTACACATTTTCAATGTTGCATATCACGAATCGAAAAGTTCAGCATATGTTCGATAACTTTTCAAGTTTAATCCACGACGAATTAGCTGGCTGTTATAAATGTAAAATAATCTGGTTCGAAAGAAAAATATGTTTAAGTAAAAAGAACAGCAGATCCTGTAATTTTAAAGAGAAATCTGAAAATATTTTTATCTTTAAAATCTGTAATTTTAAAGAGACATCTGAAAACATTTTTATCTTTAAAATCTAAGATCTCATTTAAAGGTTCTTATCTCTCCGTACAAAAGAGTGGTATTCTAAAGGTATAAATTTCGTATCTCATTTATTACATTCTTGCTTTATTTTCTATATATTGGTACTTTTGTGAAATCGACAGAATAAATATAATCGAGAGACAACTGCGTTCAGAGTATCGTTAAAAATAACTATCCATAGAATAGTTGGCATTGTTATACATCGTTCTTCCGTTTGAATAAGGCAAGACGATCCGACTGTAAGTAGGTATCTATCTTTCGCTTTTTATATATCGTTCCGCTTTTATTATTGCATATTTCATCGCCTTTCCTGGATGGGATGCGATAGAATAAGAGAACGACTTTGTTGTGAAAAATGTTAAAATTATTATTCCATTCCTTGAAAGAAACAACACGATTCGAAAGCTCGTAGCTCCCGAAGTCGTCGCTCACTGAGGTCTTATTTACTCGTTTGTATCTACAGATTCCAGTCTCTTTCTTTATCGCCTCTCTTTAAATCAATATAACGAGCATGATTCGAGAGCAGTTGCGTGTATAAAGGATATCGGTCTATATAGTTTGCGAAGCAAACTTAGTTGAAACAAAATAGTTCTGTTCTTTTCCATCTATAGCATGAATTCGAAGCTCCCGATTTCTCCTGTGCACATATATACTTCGAGAACACGTCCTGCATGTTTCTAATTAAATATTACTTCGTAAATTACAATTTGCGTGCTTGCACAATGTTGTTTAGCGTTAAAAGTAGCAACAAATTTATTAAATATATTAATATGTGCAAAATATAATTAACTTGAGTTTTGTTTAAAAAGTTTTATTATTTCTTAATATAGCATACATTGTATGAATTATAATATTAAATACGCAAAATTTTATTATATGTATTAATGTCTCTCGAGAAGTGGTTTTTTACGTATCCACCAAAAGTCTCAAGTCTATAAATCTTTAAAGAGGTAAATCGTCCCTCTCCCTCTATCCCTTTCCTATCGCCCTTACCGTTCCTTAGATGTGTGGCTCTCGTTACGGGACTACCAAAAGAATCCGGGATGAAAGGGAGTTATGAACCAATCGGGATTCCCTGCCTTCTTCGTTATTTATTCAACGACGCTACATATACACACGCAGACTAAGCCTGAATATTTTATGGTAACTGTGTTACGTGCGTCTGCGCCCCAGGTATTGCGATTTGCGTTTGACGATCGTCCTGATCGTAAAAATTGTTGGAAGTGTATCAAAATCGCTTGCGGAAGCTCTCCTGTCACTCAGATTTCGTTTCCAGTTAAAATTATACAAGTACAACGAAACTGAATTGAGTGCTGAAGGAAAACAAACTGTTCAACTTAATTTTATCTTACTGATTGTGAGTCTTAAAATCTTCGAGAATAGCACAGCAAATGTATATCTGATTGACCTAATTTCAATCGACTGATATAATATATCCATTCCCCGTCTGCATTAGTTATTTATAAATCTGAAACTTTTAGCATATACGTATTTGGAAAACACTTTTATTTTTGCGCGAAGCGGAAACGGATGATTTCGAGATCTTGAAATAAAAAAAACTGATATCCTTTGTTTGAAAATGTAACGTGCATGTATTATATATTGATATACGATAGTCATGTTTCTATCTTCGAATAAAATAAACTTTTGAGATTTAGAATAAAGTAGTACATTTTCAAACTCTTAAAATATATTTTTGTTTTTTAAACATAAAACACAATCAAACATTTAACGGTATAATTAGAAAGTTTGCAATTTGAATTATTATAGTTAACACATCAATGTAATGAAGAAATTATTGTTAATGTGATCAAAATCATGGTTTATTTTGTTCCAGAAAAATGTTCGAAAATGTATCGCAATAAGTACAATTTTGAACATAGCATGGTACAATGTGCATCACTGATATTTCCTACAAATAAACAATTTTCCTTAACGCTTACATTTCGTGATGACAGAAAAGAAATTGGCAAAAAGAGAAGTAATGTTATTACTAACCACTATTCGAAATTGTTCAGATTTGAATTGTACATAAACGACTCGAACATCATGGCTCCGAAGTTATATTTTCGAACAAAAATAAGAGCTTTTCAACCAACAAGGAGAGCTTCTCACACAACTTTTACACAGTGAAATAACAAGCAAATGATTGTTGACACCACATAATAAGATTAGAAACCAAACTTAAACTTCGAAAATCTTATTTCGTTCAGAATTGTATTTATGTTTGAAATTATACTACCCTGTAGCTTATTCTTGTAATTTCAAGTGTCTATCTGGTACGTGCCTTTATTAATTATTATTTTTATCAGAGAAAGAGAGAGAGAAAGAAATAGCGAATCTAGAGATAAATGTTCAAGTCATTAAATGGATTTTGATGACTTGACTCGCGCAGTCTAATTAACGAACGATTTTTATAATGGGATAGAACAAAAGAATTTTCAGGCGCGAGAGAGAAATTATAAAATCAATAGAATCTCGGTGCCGGCTCGTTCGCGCTGCTTTAACTCCTTTTTCTTACTGTACAACTCACTCTTTTCTTATTCCATCTTTCCCTGTTCTTTTATTAACGAGTAATCGCGGCAAGCCGAGGCAAGATACCCTTTTTATTTGACTAGCGAGTATGTGTGAGTATCTTGTATACATATGTATACGTCCATGTATTTTTAATCTGTATGTGTACGTTGCGTATATGTGTATACAAGTAACATATTTCGATAAATTATTATATAATAATTCATTTTATTAAATAAATATCGATAGAAAAATATTTTATACGTTTTGAGTCAGCCACTTTCCAATATGTAAAAACTTTTCTTAAAATTCCTTGCTTACTTAGACACATCCTCATTTATATTTTTTAATAACAACAATATAATATTTTGTATTCTCCTCTTTTAATCTCTATTTTATAAAATATCCTAAAGCAGAAATATTCATCTCGACTTTTATTTCTAATTAAAAAAAATAATTTGTAATCTATCTCCCTACCTAAAGGTTATCTTTACGTATCCGAGTCTTAGGTATCTGATCAGGCTGTGAGAAATCTCTTTTGATTTATAAACATCAATCTATAGACATTAACACTGCCAACTGTTTTCTCTCGCAATCGATCTACAGGCCAGGCGAATAATCTACGATCGCCGATCAACGACACCTCGCTTCACTGCCAAATCCTAGCCTCGTCCACACCTGCAGGTATGGACATTGGCTACAAGTAGAACGGTCGACGTTCTCTCTGGCACCCATCCTGTCGCTCGCTCTTTTTCTCTCGCGAAGGGTGGACACACACTCGGGCCTCGTCGTCGTCCCCACGAATTCCAGGGATCAATGCGTCGGTGCACCAAAACGCCTGCGCTACCCCACCTTCGCATCCCTCCATCCCTTCCTATCGTCCCCTCCACGCCCGTAGCATCCAGCAGCAGCAGCAGCAGCAGCAACGGCGGCAGCAGCAGCAGCAGCAGCAGCGGTGGCAGTAACAGCAGCGGCAACAGCAATACTATCACAAGCACGATATCGCGGTCAGCATGAGCTACAAGACACCCTACTTCCCACGCCGGTGGCATGGCGCTGGCGTGTAGCCTCGGTGGTAGTCTCGGTATGCCGGTGTAACCGGTTGTGAGTCGGGAGTTTATTCCCTTCGAGTGTAGGCAGAGCTCGCTACCTTGCGCTCTGCGATCTACTCACACCCGGTACTCCGTCCGCCTCTTCCACCACCAAGCACTGTCCCCTGGTGCTCCCACCCCGGCGGTAACGCTCCCTCTCGCTGTCGCTCCCTCCCGCGTGCGCGTCGCCCGACCCTCGGAAATTCTGAAAGCGGTTCGCGCCTGTGCAACGCGGGGGTGGCGAGGGACCGAAAATCGAGGTGAAAGGAAACTCCGCGGATCCGGCCTAAGGGTCTCTCCTAGGGCTGATGTGTGTCGGCCGTGCCCCCTCGCGTGTGCGTCCTGCGAGCGCGAAAAATTCATACACGCGCGCGCGCGCGTAACCACATACACACGTACACACTAACGCGTATACATATATACGCGCGTGCATTCGCGCCCACCGTCAACATACGCGTGTACATACGTGTGCCCGTGTGAATTCGTGACGTATCGCCAATATTTTCATTGCCCCGAGCGATCGCCCTCTCTCTTTCTCTCTCTCGTCGCGACTCCCTTGCCGCGCCGCTTCTCACGAGTAAAGAAAGGGTGAAGGGTGTTCGCGACGCGAGCGCGCGAATCGGTAACCGGGAACCGCGTTTCTTCACCACCGGGATATACAACGCGACGCCGTGGTGACGTTCGATCGCGCGCGGCCAGTTTTCCAAGTGACACACTTTCATCCGCGAGAGAAGAGAAACTCGCCCACGGCGGGCTGACGGTAGTCGCGGCAAGAGGACTGTGTGGGATAGTGGTGATTATCCACGAGTGCACGCGACCAAGCTGCGAGCGCAGGTGGGAGTTTAACGAGTGTGACATGCCAGTGCATCATCATCGTCGAGCTCAGTGACCATCCTCAAGTTTCCCGCGGTGACTCGCGTCCGATAACCTCACGTTTCCTCGTCGTATGTCGCGACGTTAGCCAAGTGCGGATTGCCAAGTGCGGATTAACTGGCTTTCGAGTGGTCTCGGCCGCGCTGGTGGTGCACGTTCGGGGATCCGGTGCGGATCGAGGAGCGGCTTTTCCGGTGCGAGAGGGATCATGTGTCCCCGATTGCAGCCCTCTCTCGAGGGTTGAGTCGCCGATTCGGTGTCGTCCGATCGGCCGACACGGGTCCGCGAGTGTAGTGTTGCGCGACGTAAACTCGTCGTCGGCGATCGTCTGCCCGAGGACATCCCTGCCGTGACGCGAGCTGATCTCGCGGAGGGCACCAACCGTGTACCACATTCTCGCACTGCAAGTGAGTCCCAAAATTCGCTGCAATTTCAATGATTCTGTGATAGTGCCGTAGCGCTAGAGTCTTGCTCTGTCTCTGTGTGTTTGGATTACGCGATTACGGATTACCGGCTTGATGATCGACGTCACGCCGAAGAGAATTGATATTGATGGAAAGCTGTCTAGAGAGCTGTCGGGATAAATGGATTCACATATCCACGATGTCTTCACCGACCAGTTTTGGATAACGCTTGTCATTACGCGCGACCGCATATATGGAACAGAGGATTTTGTTAAAAATGCTAATCTTTCGTTATATTTAGCTCTGACAAGTTTAATTTGTATAGGATGTATCAGAATTTTTGCCTTTTTCGTTTTTTTTTTTTGCAATTTCTTTTATGAATTAGAATTCGCTTTTTCTTTAATAATAACGTCAAAGTACCGATAGCTTTGAAATTGATTCACGATTAAGATTAAAGCGACTTTTATAATTTGACACAATTTTTTTAGAACAGAATCCACTTTACAGTCTGATCAAAGGTTTTCTACGCATAGGTGTAACGGGATGTAATTTTTTAAAACATTTTATATTATTATTATTATTCTTCGAATGCGCGGTATTAATTCAAACCACTCTGAAGATTGCAATATTTTCATCCGTGTGTTACTGATTAAATATTAAAAGTAATTTTGATTATGAAAGTACATCAATTGGTATAATGCAAAAATAATAGTTCTATTCAAGAACGATAAGCTATAATGAAGCATGATACAATATTACAACGACGATATTAAATATTAATTTATAATCGAGTACAAAGCCAAAAGCCATCAATTTCAGTTCTACTTTAAACGTGAAGCGATCGTCGCGAGCTCCTAATGTCATTAACTCCCGTGGTACCCGTAAGAAATTTTATCGTTCGCGATTTCATCATAAAACTATTAGGCCTCAGGGGGGTATATCTAGTGGCTCAGCATTCCATATCGAGCCGGCTCGTAATCGCGTAGACGGCCGATTCAGAAATTGTGGTTATCGGAGATGGTTAAGTGATAGATTTTTGCCACTCGTCTACCCCCCGTTAAAAAGTCCTCGATGCCCCTTATCCGCTTTGCAGAGCGATTTGTCACGATTAAAATCTTGAAAGGAATTTTCATCATGTTCAATTCGAGTTACTACAAACCCGATCAGATCCCGGACTCTCTACAGATCTCGGGTATCGGCGAGTTACGAAGCTTCCTGTCGATGCGCATTGCACATCGTGTTATCAAGGCCGCTCTCCTGCTCAAGCCGTTTGTTTTTCCATTGTAAAATCCACCACGAATCATGGACATTAATCTCTTCGATTACCAATGGCGGATTATCGGGACTCCGCAATGTTGTTAGTTGGGCGGATGCATTATCGTTGCGGTAATTTCTCACGGCTCTTCGAAAGTTTTATTTTCCCGGTCTATCTTTTTTCAAATGCATCGGGTTATATATCATTTTGAATGTGACGTAATTTCTAATTGGCACGAACGCACGATGTATAAATTTTGTAGAGCACAAGGTAGCGCGGGAGGGTAATTTATTTCTTGGAACTCAAGGCCATTTAAATCGCTATAAATCCCGACTATGCGAGGTGGATAAGCCTCCAACACGGCGCGTGACGTGTCATTGATCATTACGCAGCATCGTTCGCGTGGTTAAGGTCTTAATGTTTGCCTGGTGCCGCGTCCATTTTACTGTTATTAACTTGATATGCGCGCAACTAACACCGCGAGATAAGCGGTGCAATCATTATTTTCTAGCCAATCGCTTGTTCTTTCTCTTATGTTTTTTTCTCCTCTTATTTCACTTAAGGATGTATCGGACATACACGATCCCTGCAAAGAAAATAAAATTTGAAAATGTGTTAATGTTAAAACTTCAAATAAACTATGTACATATGAAAATTGTGCAAATAACATTATATTTTTATTTAATTACACATAGTTTATTCTATTTATCAAAAATTATTTTCTACAATTTTAAGAAAAATCGCAATTTTTTTATGTAAGTGCTTTAAATATTCAAGATGATTTATACAAAGTTTCATTGTGATTGTTTAGTTATTTTGCAAATAAATAAATAAATAAATTTTGTTTATTTTACAGAACTGATCTGTGCATCGCAATGAAATTTTACATAAATCATCTTGAATATTTAAAGTACTTAAATAAAAAAAACTCAGATTTTTTCATTATTTTATTATTAATTATATTGTCATTAGAGCACATGTCTATCTCATAGAAATAACTTTTTATCCAGATAAAAAATCGTCGCAAAATTTTTTCTACTACTTTCAAATGCAATATGAAACAATTTGTAATTTCATAATAAGAAAAGGTCAACTATAGCGAGCAGACAACCGATGTTATTTATATATAATTGATAGTTTATTTAACTATTTAATTGTAATGTCTGTTCAATTTTATATTGATTATATTATTCAAGTAATGTAGAGGTAAATTCGAGAATTGTTTAAAAATTTGGGCTGAAGATGGTTAAGTAAAACCGAAACGTCCCTGTAATTAAATAGTTGACCTTTTCTTATTATGTTACTGCTTTTGCTAGGTCGAGCTAGATATTGATATTGTTTTTAATTTGTAATTTTTTCATAATTTTCTTAATGTTTTGAGAAATATCCTATACATCCTTAAAACTACCCGCAAACGAATATAATTTGCGTGTCTTTAAGCACATGTGGACACATTTTCTCTTTCTCACATCGCTGTAGACATTCACATGTTAATCCAATTCTTTACTTGCCATTTGTCTTTCGGATAGATGAATGATCCTAAATTAGATGATTGGATTACTTTAAATAAAATGTCAATTATCTTGAATGAAGTGTCAATTACACATAATTGTTTGTTCTCTTCTATTTCTGTAAGTCTCTTTTAATTAAAATCAGAAATTTGAACCGTTATAGTACAATAAATGTAGTATTTTAGTACATTCAACTTTGAATATTAGAAGAAATTTATTACAATAAAAAGTATTAATGTGATTTTCTGCAATTGAAATTATCTTAATTCATAATATACTCACAATAAAATTTTCTTAAATTATGAAAGTTGTCCTGGTAACAAAGATTTAATTAAATCTAGATATTTTTCTTATTACATAATGCCGTTCGCGCGCGAGCGGTATTTCGTACAAACTACAAGTCGTCAGAGAATTCAAGCTGAGAGTGTCTGTCGAAAACTCGGTCACACGAGCGGCGCAAGACATGTGTGCATTACGAAAGCAGCTCGCTTCAGCTGCTCAACTTAACCACGTCGTCCTTTGAGGAGCGCCCTTCTTAATTTAATTTATTATACTATCCGTCGCGATTGTGGAGTTTCCGGATATAACGCCCCGTGAGTCAGGTCACTATAAATTTCGGGCCCTACGCGAGCGACGGAGTACGCTTTTGCACCGCACTATGTGATGTGCCATTGATCATAGCGTAGACACGTAGCTCTCGCGTAGCTGAGGGCTCGCGTAGCTTCGATGTAGTTACGTTAATTTTACGAGCCATCCCAGTTTTCGCCCCTTCTCCACTCCCTCCCTCTACTCGGGGCGTTTTGCTCTTCTAGGTATGGTAACGCCGTCAGGAAATTACGTGCGGTAGTATGTCGACAAGTGATCTCCTCTTCTTCTATACCCCTCTCTCTCTCCTTCCTCTCTGCCTTTGTTCTCAAACCGGATGTTTCCTGTCTCTCGACTTGACCCCACCGTTAGTCAATATAACACACCGCAAAGTGTTCACTTGGAAAGATTATCCCTTTTTATAATCTGTAATTCTCTTCGCTTTCTTATTACGTTTATTCTTCAGGACGAGTGATCTCTCTAGCAGTTTCAATTGCGTTTTCCTTCTTTCCAATTGGCAATTTATAATTGGTAAAATCTTTCCGGTAAAATTAATACATTTATTAACGCCAATTGTGTACAGCACATGTTTACAAACTTGTGCCTCTACGTGTGTAAAATACAATAAATTACATAATTTGCATAATATATTATTATCATTTTCCATTATTATATCGTTCGGGAGGTTATAGGAAATATTTACTGTTTAAATTAATCGTTTATTATGCGTGCATCATGTTTCCGCTATTATATTCCAATATGTATTTTTGACAGCGGTATTACGAAGGCAAACCTGGTAGCAATCTAATATATGAAAATAACGCGTGTCGTGCACGCGGTAGATACGTACATATAATTTCGGCCGGTATGTTGACGAGAGCTGTTTGCACAGTCACTGTCGCCGCGCGCGAAATCAAACTATCTATCCCCCTCCCGTTACGTAATCTCCGCATCATGTACTTCCGAATTTCCAATTTCCGTCACCGGTACTTACGTACTGTTTCTACCTCGCCTCTACATAATACGTATACTTTACGTAGTTGCGCAAGCTACTCACCGGGAGCGCAGACAAGAAACCTCCTGTCTATACCACACCTCCTGTCGCCGCGTATCTTACGTTTTTGTTCGCGATATCGACCTGTCATTCCGTACCAAACTTGACTCTCGCGACAGGACAATGAACATCACTGCCTCGTCTCTTCACCCTCACCCCTTACCCCCCGGACCACCGGCGCCCTTTCCTCCGGGTCCCTTTGTCTTCGCTTACGCGACCCTTGCCGCCTTTGGACCGCAAGTCGAACGAGAGCAAATTAGATATCCATTAACGTCGACTGGCGAGTTCGAAGTCTTAATTGCAGTCAACCCTACGGTTGTTTGCTCACGAGCACGACTAACACGCGTTATATCCGTGCGACAAGGGTGTCCTGTCGTACGCTACACTGGGGTGTTTCCTCTCTGCTCGAGAAACGAGATTACTAAAAAGCGGGGAGTATATGGTACTCTCTCCCTGTATAATCTGGAATAATCCTCGAGTAGCATCTCGCGCATCGAGACATGCGGCTCGTGACGTGCATGAAAACTACGCCATGAGAAGTTATGGCTTAAGAACGTCGAAAGATGAGCTGCGAGATTGAAATTGATGATGACATTGGCATGTTATTACGGCGAGAAGAAGAGGCAAAGGGGAATAAGGGCAAGGAGATATACTATATACCTATGTTGAAAATGTTTTTGCAATTAAAGCAATAATTTTAGATTTTGTCAATCATAGTCAATCACAATAAAATGATATGCGTTATAAATTTTCACACTAAAAAATAAATTTGTTAAGAAATCAAAATATTTAGTCCGATTACGATCAACTAAATAATGAGTTGATTTAACAATTATTTAGTCGTATAAGAAAAAGTTATTTATTTCATTCAAAGTTTCTTAACACACGAATTAATTAAACTAACTCAATATTTAATTGCACATATCGGACTAAATATTTTAATTTTTCAATAAATTTTTTTTTAATGCAATAAATGCAGCAATGAAAAAATGGCAATCTGCATTGTTGTGTGTAAAATATCTTTTTATGTAATTTAAACTATTTAAATTATAGTCATTAAAAGAATAAAATATACTTAACTTCATGTAATTTTACAATATACAATATTATATATTATTTCGAACATCGTGGACCATCGATAGCTATTCAAATACCGTAGAAAACAATAAATATTTCGGCTCATTAATTCCCAAGTATTATTCGAAATAAAATTGAGAATAATGAAATATTCAGTATTTATAATTGTAGCAGTTCAAGAGCAAATGTTCGATGATTAACTATTTAATAAGAACGTTACGTGAGTGCTGGCCGTTTTATCATTATCATTATTATTAATAGTGTATATTTAATAGTAATTGATAGTTTCGTGTTTGTTCCATCATTTATAAGAAGCATAGCGAGCAGAACATTTTGCAATATATACCCCTGCTTAATATAACTTTCATTAGATTGACTAATGGTACTGCGGTGATGGAGAGAACGCGGCATATAGGATCAAATGAACCGTTTTGTGTGTAAAAATGGAACGTTGCTGTCGCAACTAAATAGAGATAAATTGGTCACGTTGATACACGCGGGTGTTGACGACCAATGCACCAACGAATCGCTTAATGACATTGTCGGGCCATTATAGTCATTGTACGAATTCAACGCCAAATATACATACAGCGCTCTCTCAGCTCGACGTACTGATACTCGTTTAACATTCACTGCTACCGTGGATAATCGCATTATAGCGACCTATTTTAGATTCGCAGCTAATTCGCGATACGGACAAAAATCGGAAAACACTCTTCGTTCTCCCGGCGCGGCGCGGAGCGGCGCGTTTCTCGGCCGCCGCGGAAAACAATGGCGCTTAATCGCGTTTCGAAAAT
>QKQZ01039915.1:0-14081 GCA_003595255.1 Solenopsis fugax
ATATATATATATATATATTTATAACGTGTAAAAAAATATAATAAAAAAATATCTTTAAATTTCGCGTCTAACTTTATGATCGTATGTGTGCGAATTGCACAGCGTGAAGCGAAAACAAAATGAAAAAAAGAAAGAAAGAAAATAAAGGAGAAGAACGAGCGATTTTCGAGAGCAAAACTATACGTCGTAACATCTTGCTGACAATGAATTTAATTGTCAAACGCGAGAAAAAGTGCATGCAAATTCCAATTGTCAAATCGTATAATCCTTTTTTTTTTCTCTTTTCCTTCTTTTCCTTTCAAGCACAAAAACAGATATGTCTGTGTCCAAAAAAAAGATTTGTTCTGAAAATTAAAAAAAAAAGAATGCGTATCCCTTTTCTCATTTGGTGCTTCACGTTCCAGCTGGTATACGCTCTCCTTACCACATTAATAATCGATATCGATCGTATATCGCTCGAAATATTGTATAATAATATTGTGGCTTATTAAAATTCGTTATAACTAGCATTTAAAAATCACGACCTAAGCGGTGATTTGAGAAATATGCTTGTACAAGGTAATTTTACGTCGCTGCTGCGATACCTCATTAAGGTGTCGATCGTTGCGCACGAGCATGAGTCTTGTTCTCATCAGAAGCTTCGTTCATACGTTGTACCGGTTTATGTCCACACCTCATCATATCATATTGCTTTGAGGTCACATCGACGAGCATGAGAAAATCTTTTGAGCGTGGCACGTCGACAAACATTAAGGAGGAATTCAGTCTGGGCTGCGTTTCTACCAGGAATGGAAAGTAATACGTTACAAATAATGAGTCGCCGTTACTTTTATTTTTTTTATAATAACGATTTTGTAATAACGTTACAATTTTTCATAACGGTAATAGTAACGCCAGGGATAGTCACTTTTGACAAGTAACTTGTTGTCATTATGCGTTACTTATTGAAAAGAGTAACTCGTCAATTGACTCGTTACATAACGAATAAAGTTAATATCTTTCAATAAGTAATGCGTAATGGGAACGAGCTGATTATCAAGTGACCCTGATCTTATCATTACTATTATGGAAAACGTTGTTATCAAATTGTTATTATTATTAAAAAGTAACAGTAACGAGTAATGACGCTACTTGTAACTCGTCACTTTCCATCCATGATTTCTAGAGTCAGGTTCTACAGGCTTAAGTAATAAATAGTTATGAGATAAATAAAAATGACAGTGACAAGTTATGGTTTATCGACAAGCATACTCTTCTCGGAATCTCTTTAGAAGCGATTCCGTGAATCTTTAGAAGACCTTTAGAAGATCTTTAGAAGAGAACTCTTGTAATGTACGTAAAAAAAAGATGAAAACTTGATCGAAGTCACACGGTCATTAGGCTATTGTATTTTGTTCTAGTTGAGACTGATTGACCAAACGAGACGTGTTACGAAGGAAAAGTGGGCGCACAAATGGTATGCATCCACTTATGTAGATAAGAGATGGTTTTACAACGATTGCGCAACGAGGGGACACCTTAGTGCGGACCGTCGATACATCCGACGAAATGCACGTGTTTTTTAGTATTTGCGGTAAATTTTGGGCACTTTGTGAAATTTCACTTCACCCTCAGATCATTTACAATAATCAATAATTTATATTACACTCTTACAACATTTCTACTGAGTCTCTATCTCAGTATTGAACAATATACACCTTCTATTTTGCACGTGTGTATCTGTGTGTGTGTGTATGTGAGTAGCGAACGTGTGTTCAGTGTGTATGTAGCGAATATATTCTTACGTACGAGCACGACAAACGAGTGGTGCGACGCCGTGCACGCGTACGTAATACACACGCGCACGCAGAAAATCGTCTAAGAAAGAATCACTAAATTACTGTATTATACAATTATCATTAATTATCACCTAACTTGGCATCCTTGCGGGAGCGGTGCGGGCGGACACCCCGGCGAGTTGTGATTCGCGGACTGAGGCAGCAATGGAATATCGTCCTCTTTGGAAGATTGCTTCTCCATGCTCGGCGGTTGCTGCTCCTCTTGCTCGGCTCTCGTCTCGGTGATGGGGACGGCGACGTCGGTGGCTGACAGACGTTCCGCCGTCGCCGCCACCGTCGTCGCCTTCTCCAACTCGGCGCCGCCGATCGGCGCAGCCGAGTTCACCAAAGTTACCGTCGTCGTCGCACTAGTACTGCTACCACTACCACCATCGTTGTCCACACTCGCGCTACTCGCCACCGGATCCTTCAGTTCATAGCCCTCCTGACAACGGGTCAGTTTTAACCGAATCGGCGTCACCTTCGCCGACCGGATGTTCTTGAGGGCGATGGCGCCCGCATTCGGATCAGTCGGCTGCTTCTCGTCGAGGTTGCTCTCCATCGAGTAGACGCCGGTCTCCTCCTTGGCGGGCTCGGGCGGCGGTGGACCCACTCGGCTGTCCTTGCTGTCCGATGACGACTGTTGTTGATTGCTGTCCCCGTCGCCAGTGGCCGAAGGCGCGTTGTTCGGCGCGTCATTCGCCGCCGAGGAATTGGCGCCAGCTGGTTTGCCCAGTCGTATGATGAGCTTGGGTGTCGCGGCGCCACCCTCCAGAATTTGCACCCGCGCCTCCTTCTTACTGGACTGTCGCTTCTTCCGCTTGCCGTTCTTATCTCGCTTATTCTTCGTCTTCTCGTCGTTGTCGAAGCCTGCCATGATCATCTTGCGGAACTTCATGCTCTCGCGACGAAGTTCCTCCATACTAGGCGTGCTCGGGATGCTGCTCAGTCGCTTTTTAGGCGGCCTTATTCTGCTACGATCGTCCTGCGCGTTACCCATCTCCTGTCCACCGATTATACTATTACCGATCTTAATCTTCAGCTTCGGCGGCCCGCTGTTCGTCACCGTAGTGGCGGTAGGTCTGGTTTGCCTGCCTCTTCTACGATCGCTGACCGTGCCAATCACAAGACCACGCTTTCTATCAGAATTGCTCTCCTCTTCGCCAGCGACTACGTCGAGGAAGCTACTACCGCCACTCGCACCGCCACCGCGCTCTTTTCGCCGCTTCTTCTCCATATTCGCATCAACAACTGCCTTGTAGTCCTCACGAGTCGGTATACTTGTCATGGAAGCTACAGCTTTTGGGATGGTAATGACTGTGCGGTTTGGATTGATGGGTGGAATGATAATAGAGGGCGTAGAGGCGACGCTACCGCACGCAGGATCATCCATGTTCATGTCCTGCGAACAATATTGGCGTAACAGCTCCTTCTTTCGCATGCGACGTAGATTCGAGGTGCCTGAAGCAACGGACACGCTGGTTGCGGTCGGTGCAATTATCACCGGTGTTTGTTGTGTCAGCGGCGTTACTGTGGACGGCGTATAATTCGCATCAAGAAATGGACCTTTGATTTTCACCTTCAGTTGATTTCTAGAATCGGTCAAGGAAACTTTATTGGCGTCGAAGCTGGACACGGATGATGGATCTATCGCCGACGAGTCGCCGAAGCCCGGTTTCGAGCACGGCTCCTCGAAGCCGCTGCTCGCGAGCTGTTGCTGTTTACCGGTAGTCTTCTTTAACACGCAGCATTCTCCATGCAGTAAATCATCAAGTTCCGGCAAGTTCGAGTCCGCACTTACGCTCGCGGCAAAGCTACCTAACAAATGGTTACCATACGGCTGACCGTGGACCGACGAACTCGACTGATCCACGGTCGAGTTGTATGTACGCATATCCACCGGACCTGGTAACAGCGGCATGACCGTGTCGGTAAATTGATGACTGGTGCTCGACTCGGACTTGGCCATGGCGGCTTGGTGATCATGATGCGCCGCAGGTGACGCGAGCTTCTTGTCGTCAACATACTTCTTCGCGGTGTGCAGCGTGGGACTAGACAAATGGGACTGGATACTGCCATCGTTCGCCACGCCGCTGAGAGGTTCACTCGCGCGGTTCTTTTCATTTACATCGGTGGACTTCTTGCGCTCGCGCATTGTCCTCAAATCCGCGATGTTGGTCTCGTTCGCCGAGTCCTCGTCCGAAGCGAAGTCATACACGGTGCCGACCAGCTTGTTCTGAATAGAGTCGTCGTTGTGCAGCGCGTTCGACATCGGTACCATCGTAATCGACGAGTTCTGATTGCTCCTACCACGTCCCCGGCCCCGACCACGACCGCGACTTCGATAACTCTGCTGGGTCCCTTTGGAATTCCTGCTGCGACCGCGAGAGCTCGGCGCGGATTTCGTGGCCTCCTGGCGCGGCGATTTACCAGGTGATTTGCCCTGCAAAGATGTCACTCTAGCAGATGTTCTCGTCGGTTTCGATGGCGATTTCTTGCCAGACGGCGCGCTCTTATTGTCCGCGCTAAGTACTTCAGTTATATTCTCCACGACGGTCTCGTTGCTGGCCGGCGTTTCCGTGACGGTATTGAGGAAGGATGGCGGCATGGAGGGCGAGTTAGCCGGCTGCGGCAGCAAAGACGGCGTGTGCCCTGACGATGGCGGCGCTTCCGAGGATGCTGGTTGCGTCGTTGGTGGCTGCTGTTGCTGTTGTTGTGATTGCGGTTGTTGTGGCTGCGATACCGGTGGTGGAGGCGGCGTGGTTACCTTCGTCGGCGATACCATAGCCGCAGTGAGGGCCATATTATGTGACGATGAGGTAAACGCGGCGGTGCATGGCGACGCCCCGATGTTGAGCGACTCTTCAAGCGGCTTCGGGACATGCGGCAGCATAGTTTGCGGCGTTGGAAAAGGGGCACCTACGAAGGGTGGTGGGAACGGTGACGGATAAGGCAACGGGGCAGCACACGACTGCGGCGGAAACAGCGAGACCGCTCCGCCACCGTAAGAACTGGTCTCCGAGTACGAGTGGTAAGGCGTCGCATCCATCGAACACGGCGGATAAGATATCGGAGGTACATTCTTATAAGGAGGAATAGCCGCATGCTCTTCCGCGGAAGACGCAGATGTGATGGATGACGACGTAGACCGTCGCGAAGGTAAGACCTGGCTTTCGGCCCATCGCGTGTCCGGTCGGCCATTGAGCTCGTTGTAGGGCGACCCACTTTGCGTGTAGTCCTGTCTGATGTCCGATGATACGTCTTCCTTGTCCAGCACGCGGTCCATCTCGCTGCCCTGATCGTCCTCCGAATTGGGCAAACCGATTAGGTGACGGTTCACCATCTCCATGGGCGTGATTTCGTCCACGATTTGCGTTGGTATCGCACTGGCTGCCGTTATTTGCTGATCTATCATCGCGAGTGACTGCACGCGCGATTGCTCCTGCGCCGCGGCGTGCTGCGCCTCGAGATGCTGCTGCACTCGTTCCATCGGATGCGCCTGCTGCAGCTGCAGATATTGGTCTTGCATGTTGAGCTGGAGATGCGCAACTAGAGCTGCGTCAGGATTCGCCGCAGAATCCGGTATTACGGTGCCGATATCGTTCGAGAATTGATGAGCAGCGGCGGCGGCCGCGGCAACGTAACGATGGTTCTGATTGTCGATCAACGTGTTTAGATGTTGCACGTCGCTCGGATTGAAGTTATCCATGCTCGGCGGCACCCATCTCTCATCTGCCTCGGCTCTATCGAGCTTCGCACGCTCCACCACCGTCACTTTGGCCGTCTCACGTTCTTCGTTTCCGTATATGTAGTGCTCGTTGCTGTTGCTCGAGTAGCAAGGCTTCCTCTTGTCCTCCATAGTATGATTCTTGCATGTGAGATCCTCAGACATCTGCGCGGGTTCCGAACTGCTGATACTCTTAATTTCGACCGGCTGCACAACTGGTTGCTGCTGTCCCACTGCAGGTTGCTGTTCCTGCACGTCCACCTTCTCTTGGAGCTCTTCCGTTGGTTTTTCAGCCGGATGAAGAGGCGGCTCCTCTTTTTTCGGAAGCTCCTCTTCCGCCGGAACGGATTCTAACTCGAACTGACTAGAATTCGACTTCTTCGATAATTCCATACGCAGCTTCTCCACCAGATGCAGCGTTTCCCGCGCACTGTCTTCCTTCGAGTCCTCTTTGAACCAAAGTTCATTGTTGAAGGAGAACGAGAGCGGCGCCGCTCCTCGCTCATCGTCCCGTGATATGCTGAAGCCGTCATCGTTCACTATATCGTCGGCCAACATGTCTTGATCAAAGTCGAACAGCTCCGACACGCTGGGATCCTTGCTACCGTGTTGCGGCGAGAAGATAGAACGATTTACGGACTTTCTTCTCTTCTGCTGACACTCTTTCTCGGACATCACGTTTTCTATTAATGCGGTAGAGACTTTATCGGGCATCGATCTCAAACAAATATTATCATTTGGCTCCTTGGTGATGCTGTCTTCAATCGTGATCATCTCGACAGCAGCCTGCGTCTCAATCTCGAGCCTTCGCTCCGTTTTCTTCTTTCTATCCGAAGGTCTCTCCACTGTAGTCTCAATATTCTTCTTTACATCTTCCTTTTCAAATTTCATGGCGTCTAGCACCGCGACTTCCTCGTTCATGTGATTCTTAATGTCCTCGTTCTTGACAGTCTCCTTCGCGATGGATGCCACAATTTTAACGTCTTTATTCTCTTCGTTATGTCTCTCCTGCTGAATGGCGATCCTGCTCCTTGACAGTTTGTCAAGATGTTCGCGTTTTTCAAGAAGCTTATCCAATCCCCTCAATGATTTCTTCGGACTGTCTCGTTCAGCCCGGCGCTGTTTCATCTCTTCCTCCAGCGTGTTGATAGCATTCTTATTATTTGTTTTCTTGATCTTCTTATCATCCATTTTAGGAGTACTCTCAAACGTTTTAGGAGATTCCAAGACTTCCGGGACATTTTTAATACTAGTAGTATCATGTTTATCTTTCTCGGTTTCCTTAGATGTCTTCTCCATTAATTTCTTTTCAACTTTCTTGAACGATGACGTCTCCTTGTTACCTTTATCCTCTTTTGTGCTAACTTCGCTCGATTTTCGTTTGCGAGTCTCCGATTTCGCTCTGGACGTCGCTGCGCCGCTGTCGTCCTTGCCTCTGAGAGTAGACGGTTGCTGTTGGGTCTGCTTGATAGATTGGCTGGACTTCTTGGTAGACTTGGCCCCAGAAACACCTCGTAACCCATCATTATTTCGAGAGCCACCGAGCACACTTTGTTCAGCTGGTTGTTGGGATCCCGATTGCAGAGATCCCGATCTTTTGGAGTCTCTTTGATCGGCTTTCTTGCCGGACTGCTGCTGCGCCTGTTGAGTCTGTTGCTGCTCCTTAGGTACTGCGGTTCTACCTGATTCTTCTCTCTCAGTAAGCGGCGGCTGAAACTCTGGTCCACGCCGCCCGTCGGAAGTTTTAAGCTTCTTATCGGGCAGCTTCTTGAGTTTCCGCCCCGCGACAGCCCTCTTCTCAGTCTCGACCGCTTCGTCTGCGACTTTATTCATTGTATGTCGTTTATTTGCCGTTTTGTTCTTTACCTGATTACCGTTATCGCTTTCGGAGGACGTGGTATTGGTAGTGGTTGAAGAGGAAGCCGGCTCCTTAGCGGTGCTTGACATCTTCTGTTTTGGACTCTTAGCTACATCGGAATCGCTGCTGCTCTCCGAAGAGCTGCTGCCGCTGCTGCTGTCACTGCTGCTGCTCTCGCTATTACTGCTCTCAGGCACCTGTTTCTTTCCCCGTCTCTCTTTTAATAGTAACTCCTCCTTTCTCGTCGGCAGTTCCTCTTTCTTAGGTGATTCCTCTTTCTTTATTTCTTTCTTCTTAGCACCGTCCGGCAATTCCTTCTTTGGTTTTCCATCCGCGGTCTCGAGATCCGATGGAGCGGTTTTCGTGCCCATGCCGCTCTTGATGTGCTCCGCGGCTTTCTTTGCAGCCTGCCGTTGCGGCACGTAAGCAAGGATCTCTGTGCCATCGCCGAATTCCTTATCGAAATCATAAACGTCATTATTCTTAGTGTCCTTTGGCGCTTTGTTGTCGCGCTGTTTCTTGCCAGACGACTTCTCCTTAGTCGGTTTCAAAGGTTCTCCAGGCGACTTGACGAACTCTACCGGCTCGCTCGCGGTATTCTCCTTCTTACCCTGTGTCCGCTGCATGATCTCCGATGCCTTCTTCGCCGCTTGTCGCTGTGGGACTATCAAAGCTGATGGTATGTATTCTTTCTTTTTGGAATTTTTCACGTTCTCCTTGTTCTTCGTGGATTCATCCTGATAGTCTGATCTTGCGGCATCCTTACACGTAAAGTTCTTCTGTGTATTCTTCGATATATCTGCCGCCGAGAATTCCTTCACCGCAGCTTTCGTGATAAGTACAGCCGAGTGGGAATGATGCTCCTGCGAATCCGAATCAGTGTCCGAGTATATGGCAGAAGCTACTGATGGACCAAGACGAGAGCCGGCGTTAGTGCTCAATGGCAACAATTCGTCACTCTCACTGCCGGAACTACCAAGCTCCATATGCTGTAGAGAACGTCTGTTCACCATATCTAGCTTATCGCTCTCGCTACTATCGCGCAATTTGGCTCGTGACCTGTCTGGTGCGTTCTTCTTCGTTTTCCGTCTGGCTGGAGTTTTATTCTTCGCCATTGCATTCCCTTCATCTTCCGAACTTGTTTCAGTCTCAACCTTCAAATTCTTAGACTTGTTCGTGCATTTGCCGGTTGTTTTTCTTTCCGATTTCACCGCGTCCGTTTCACTACTACTCATAGACGACAAATCGCTGCCGTACAAGCTCTTCCCTCTAACCGAACCGTTGAAGTAGGGTTTCTTATTGGACGCACCGTTGAAGTCCGGTTGCACTTTCTTCTCGTCGTTAGACGCTGGCGTAGGTGACTCAATCTTAATTCGAGCGAGTATTGTATTAAAGTCATGTGTATGATCCTCGGCATCGGGATGGGAGTAGAGACGATCGTATATTGAAGGCCCGTGATTGGCCTCGACAATAGCGGCGGCCGTCGTCGGGGATAGCGGCGGTCCGGCCATCACCATTGCCTGCTTGTGAAAGGTTTGTTCGCGCAATCTCAGGAAAGTGCGACAGAGTTTCTCGCGACGGCCGACCATGTAACACAAATTTCGCACGCGTTCCAGATCTTGTCGTAGCTGGACAAACGTACGCATCTTTTCTACATCGGCCGCTTGACCCTGAGCGCGTGCTCCCGCGCTCGAAAGTTCACCGCAACGAGGAGCTAACAATGGTTTATTATGACCGGCCTAAAAAATAATACACAAATTACAAAGCATATCCAATTTGATATATTTACATCCGCGGATTTATGTCGACGACTTACTCGTCTCTTCAGTTTCCAATAGTTATATATGTATATGATGCTATCAGGATCTATATCCAATTGCTGGGAAGTAATGTCCTTTATACTAACATGCTTATCAAATTCTGCTTCAATCTCTTGCAGCCTAATATGAAAACAACACATGTATTACGTTTACTTTTTACAATATAATTTTAGAAAAAAGATTAATTCTTTATGAAAAATATAAAACACAAAGTACTAATATACAATTCATTAACATATAACAATAGGTGTATTTGTTAGGAAACATTTTCTTTCATATAGTTTATATTACTCATTTACTTCAATAACAAAATAATAATTCAAAAATTGTCACTTCAAAATTGTCTACAAAAAAAGAGAATTCTGATGAGAATTCAATAAACTAAGTGAAGAACTAATGATACTTTTATTCCTCTACAATAAGTAAATCAAATTATTATACCAAAATCACATTAAAAATATTACAAAATTTTAATAATTCAAAATATTTAAACTAGAAAACTTTGAGTTATAATAATGAAAATGAGCAATATGTAGAATTTTATTATATTAATATTTTAAATTATATTATTTTCAATTGTTTAATAAATTTTTAAAGATGTAACTTTAATAAGATATAATTGATATATTTATCTAATTCTGTAGGCTTCAATATGATTCCTAAAAGCATAAGTTTTTTAATTCATCGGTTGATTAATCATATTATGCGCAAATGCAGCTTTTATAAAGTTGTATTAGCACATAATGCAATTAATCAATCAATGAATTAAAAAACTCATTTCACGTTAAAAAATCATGCCACATACTTAGCTGCGCGCGCTTGATTTTTTTCCTCAGAAGTCATGTCCTTCCGTTTTCGTCGTCTAGATTCACCATCCTCGGAATCTGACCCACCCTTTCCACCACTTCCCACGCTACCGCCAACGCCGACTTTGTCTTTTGTATTTGTTCTACTATGTTTTTGACAATACGACTAGAAACACGAAATTATCAGATTGACTTGTAGTTGTACTCGTGAAATAGTAATTTCAATGAATTTGGATCGCCCGGTATGATAGCTTACCCTTAATTTTACACCGTCGTCTGCCATTTCGTCCTCGATAATAGCCTTCATTTCCAACCCATATTTAAAAGCGCACGTAACATGATACGCTGTCTTACAGGTTTTTATACTGCACTGGATGCAAGCACCCACACGTTCGCGGCATAAAACGCAAATTAAGGCCCATCGACTTTGCTGCAATTCGTTATTGCACTCAATCAATTTGTATCACAGTGAAGAAATTTCAAGTTAATTTAAAATATTTAACATATAATATAGAATGCACAATTAAATGTTTCAAAATTGATTTAAATTTGAATAATGATAAAAATAATATATGTAGTTCTTTATAGTCATAAAATTATTATTTACCGGAATACTGGATATTTTTGTTATTGGTTCCATTCTCTCTACACAACCAATGCTAACTTCGGGAATCCAAAGTGCACACGAAACGTGAGCCCATTTTTGACCACTCCGTGTGCACTTCATTGCACCACCCTTATTAGGGCATAATACACAATCGGGCCTTTGACTTAACGAACAAGTTCTACACAACCAAGAGCCATCGGGTATTGAAGTAATGCCGTAACAAGCCTGATGTACACATATGTTGCAACAATCACAAAACACCATCTCGTTACCCTCCTCGGAGTCCGGCTATCATAAAAATTTGACATGTATTATAGAAAATTCAACGCAAATTAAAATGTATATTATACGTGTGGTTGAGAAACAATACATTATTTATATATGAATATATTCAAAATTCTAATATAAAAATAAATAAATCGACTCACCGATCTGCAAACGTCACAAATGACATTTTCGTCGTACTCAATCCCAAGCCCTTCCTCATTCTTCACGATTGTTTGAATCCTTTCCCAACATCGCACTTCTAACTCTTCAATGATTCGTTCCAACTGCGATTCTGTAACCGGTGGTTGTCCAGCCTGGATAATTTTAATATAAAATATTAAGTATATTAGTTAATGAATACTAGTATATATATGGGAGAATTAATAAAAGTCATTGTTTACAATCATTGTTTACATAAATGAGTCATAATATAGTCGTTGTTTACACATGTCACTAATTGTTTCATTAATTGTAAAAATATTTTCAAATTATTTATGTTAAGAGAATAATAATAAAAATATTAGATTTGATTGGCTTTAAATCCTCCTTTTCTGATAAATATTGGCTCATGTACATTTAGAAATCATAAATTATCTGAATTTTTTATTAAATATATTTCTGTTTCAATAATAATCGTAAAAACGTTTTCAAATTATTTATGTCATTAAAAGTAATGATTGTAAAAAATACTAGATATTTTGATTAGCTTTAAATCCTCCTTTCCTGATAAATACCAATATTGTTTCATGTACATTTAGAAATCAGAGATTTAAATTATATTTAAAAAAAAATGTCTCAATAATATATTAAAACTTTGTCTACTCTTTTACAATGCAACTGTAGATAAGATATAAACATATTAAATTGCACTACAACTTTAGATAAGATATAGATCTATAGATAAAGATCTATGGAAAATTTGTATATGTCTTTTAAATATACTTCCTTTAAGATATCTAACAGATTCTTCATACACAAAACTAAAAAATCAATTCCAAAGAAAGTTATTCGATTTAAATAGCCAAATAATTGATTATACCTGTGCTCGTTCACCATTAAATACTTCCAACCAGGCAATGTCAGTATCATCGAGGTCGTAAGCACAGGCTTTCTCTGCTCTTGCCGGAGTAGTACTTAAATGATGATCCTCCGAGTTAAAATAATCATCACGAGATATTCTTACTAACTTTTTAGGCCTGAAAAACACATGGGATGATTCGTTACAAGATATTACATCACCTTTTAATGATTTTAGATTTCCAGCAATCAAGGTATCTCACATAATATAAAATAATACACATTATACACTCACAATTTGAATTCAGGTTGTAACTTCAAAGGAGATGCCTGAGTAACAGTGACCGTTGGTTCGGGAAGAGAATCCGGATTAACGGGTACTTGAACACCCCTTTCCCACTCCTGTTTCCACTGATCAGTTATAACCCAATACTCGTTTGGACTCAATGGTTCACTGTCTGGCAATTTCATAGCGCTGATCAGGTCTTTACGAAATAACTCCGCTGGCGCTTCCGCGGATGATCGATTGTATATACTGGGAATCTTGATATCGCTGACAGACCGGGCGGTCCAGGGTGCCCCCCCTTGGCTAGATGACGCCATCGTTTCCTCTTCTTCTGAGGGCCCCATGGTCGCTGCCAGTGCCGATGAACCAGTGGCAGCTGGGCCCAATCTACATTTGCGCCTTTTAACAGCGCCCGGACAAGACGCCAGATCATTGTCGTTTCTATGCCTCTTGCCTCGTTGTGCCATTCTACTATGCCAAATAAGCTAGTGGTACGTGGCACATGCAGGTGAACTGTGTACACCCTGAAATAACAATTGTGTACTTCTTGAGCATCTTCCTTTTCACTCTCCTATACACATTTTAAAAAATATTAAGTAGAAATATACTTACTACATAGTTATCCATATATTTATTATCTGGAAAGCAGATTATCTTCAGAACTGAAACATAAAGATCGTGTTGTTTGTGATTTCAAAGTATTTCACAAATTAATAAGAAAATTATTTTACAATATAGGCGGATCATTTTGTTTGTAAATTCAAAATGACACGAAATGTTTAGTAGGAAACTACTGTTTGAAAGATAATTAAAAAAAAAATAATATTAGGTCGCAAACCCGTACATCGAAACCTAGTTTGTTTCATTAATAATTAACATTTGACACAATTCACAATTTTATCTGGTCATCACTTTAGAGTTCTATACACATTCTCACTTAGATTCCTCATTGGCATTTTAGGACTATTTAACCCATTACTTTCTTCAATCTCAATGTTCTACATAGAGTATTCTATATAATATATAGAGAATAATTCATACATATATGTTAACTAGGAAACAAAATGTAAATACCACAAGTAAGCAAAGAAATATATTCCTTGTGATATAATAGATTCATATCTCGAATATAAAGAAAGAAAACATGACAAAAGTCACAAACGAGAGCGTCAAAGTAGGAAAATGTGCAAAATATAAAAGAAATGATACATATTCCTTGTGATACAATATACAAAAGATTCCTGTTTCAAATGTTATGAAAAGAAACATGGAAAAAGCCATGTGTAAGAATGTCAAAGTAAGAAAAATGTCAAAAATATATAAAGAATGATATACATTCCTTGCGATACAATATACCAGAAGATACCAATATCAAATGTAAAGGAAAAAAACATGATAAACGTCACGTGTGAAAACGCTAAAGCAAGAAAACATTGAAAAAAATTATCACAAAACATTTATGAAAAGCATTAAAAGGACCAAAAAGAAAAAAGCTATGATGCTACAATGAATGCGACAATCTACCATGAGGAATAAAGAATGGATAGTCTCCCTCGTGATTCCAGAGATATAAATGTACAAATCACTCGCGTGCACCGTGTTTAACGAGTAGGCGCTACAATTTATTTTGACGTAACGGCGAGAACGGTGAGGGAGCGACGTTGACGCAACGTATGCTTCGACAGCGTCAAAGGGTTAAGGATGACAAGGACGACGACGACGACGCCGACGAGGGGGAGTGTGCGAGAAGGGACTCGGAATCGCGGCCAAGCAGCGCGGGACAGCGTGCGAGTCCTCGAGCACTCCTCGAGCACAGCGGCATTTTTTTTCAATGCGCGCGACACCACTAACGTGGCCGCGCGTCGTCGTCGCCGTC
>QKQZ01039924.1:0-11464 GCA_003595255.1 Solenopsis fugax
TTCTTATTGTTAACTTAATTTTTTTGTGAGCACGCGTTACACTCTTTTGCGCCAGAATCTTTTATATAATATTGACTATTGCTGACGTTAAGGTGAGTTATACAGCTCTCTAATTTGTTGCTCGTCGAAATCATGGTTCGTTATATTTTTCCTTCACAGTTGAGCCATGTTTATTATTATCGGGCCTAGCAACTCGATTATATTTACAACAATTTCCTGATGAGGAAGCGCCTCGCCTCAACATCAGCGGCTTCGTCCCTTAGTTACTTTGTACCCATGCTGAAAATGGCTCTAAGGATGAGCCGAAACGTTAGTTACTATTAAAGTTGATGTAACATATAATCTTTTGTTGTTACTTATTGCGCACCGTTAACCGCGTTTGACTCGCATTTGCGTTTTTCTTTCTTGTTTTGACAATTTTAAAATAATTTTATTTAATAAGAAAATTGAAAAAGATAAGATTATTTTAAAATTATTTTACCAAATATATGTATATGTAGGGGAGAGGGAGATAAGATGACGACCTTACCCCCCTCTCGTTTGTCGATTTTTGCTAATTTCTGTGATAATGTAAAAATAACATCTTTTTTTTTCAGATTTACTAAAACCTTGTTTATCATTAGTAAAAATTAGAAGTTGTTAAATAAATTAGAATTTTTTTAAATTTAAATTTTTTTAGGATATGTCAATTTTGTCATCTTGCCGCCATATGCGAGTAAGATGACTTTTAATACTGAATAAGATGAAAAACAGTCAAATAAAGTTAAAAATGTACTCTTATGAATAAAAAAGATTTATTATAATATAATAATCTTATACTATTTTGATATTACAATATAGTTAAAGAAAAACGTACATTGAACGAAAAATACTTATATAATCTGCAAAAATAAAATTATTAAAATTGTGATATACATTACGATATATATTACGATTAGAATTGCGTATAGTCAGAATGCTGTTAAGACCGAAAAAACTAATGCACAAATGCCTTGTTCATACACGACGTTCGTCATCTTACCCACAGTCGCCGTGTTTATTTGTTTATCAAATATAAATATTGCAACATGAAAATTAAAGAATATGAATACGTTATTGTATACGTTTTTAGCTATACAATATTGTGATCTTCTAGAGAAAATAAAAATATTTGTTATTATTATGTCATTCCTTATGAACAAATACTAAAAAATTACGGAGGGATGTTTCCAAAACACATTTCTTATTATATTATTTATTCTTATGGACAGATTGAAATCAAACTATCACAGATTATTTATTATCATCTAAAGTCTCTAATAAATTAAGGACCGGATCGTCATTTGTTATTAAGTTGGAAAAGTTAACAATTCGTCATCTTACCCACTTCGTCATCTTACCAAACTTTTCCCTATATACTTGAACGTATGTACAATATAAGTAATATTGAATTAAATTTTTCAAAAAAAAAAATTAACGACTTTAAATTAATTATAACTTCTGAATGATAAGATATCATTTTGTTCTGTGCGATAATATTAAAATTTTTAATATTTAACAAGTAATTGCGTTTTATAACCGCATATTATGTCTTATTAGCTTTTATCTAAGTTTTTTCGTTAAACTTTGAGAATTCATGTTAAGATTATATTTATGATTAATACTTATTTATTTATTTATTTATTTATAACACGAGAATGGAAGGCCTATGTCAGTCACAGAGGTTTTTGGTGTCAATTAATAATTTTTGAATTTTTACAATTTCCAACTTAAACTACTCGTCGCATTTTGTCGGACTTGAAATACAGTCATGAAGTCGGAATAATAATATTAATGCTATAAGAAGCATATATGTATATCTTCCCTCCCCGGAAAAACTGTAAATGATTTTATTGCGAAAAAATAACACCTCAACCAAGTTTTTAACCTAAATCTCCCGAATTCCATGTGGGCGTCATACCACTTCGACCACCGAAGTATGTAATGATATTTTCTCGCAATAATTAATATAAGTTAAATGAACGTCCTTTTTCAGGCGACGTATACTAAACAATAATATATTACATCGGACTGACAAAATTAAAACGCGAGAATAGAAGACCTATGTCAGTCACAGCGGTTCTTGGTACCGATTAATAATTTTTTAATTTTTCCGGGGAGGGGGGATATATATGCTTCTTATAGCATTAATATTATTATTCCAGCTTCATGACTGTATTTTAAATCCGACAAAATGCGGCGCGCAATTTGAGTTGGAAATAGTAAAAATTAACAAACTATTAATCGGCACCAAGAACCGTTGTGACATAAGCCTTCTATTCTTATATATCGCGTTTTAATTTCGTCAGACCGATATAATGTATTATTGTTTATTTATTTATCCTTTTGTCCTTGTTTAACATTTGATGAACAACAAGGAAAAAAGAGAAATTGCCAAAAGAACAGTTTTTATAGAACGAACTTTCATACTTTTAATTATAGACAAAAATAAAATATTGTAATATGCATAATTATTTACGCATAGTTTTCCTACTGTCGACAGTATAAATCTATTTCAAGCAGAATAAAAGGTTATAACGACATTAAAATAATATGAAAATGATGATTACAAAATGATTATTAAAAGTCACTTTTTGATCGATTTCGATTCACTTTAATGACATTTTGACTTGTTGTCATGCTTGGTCCTGATGAAAATTTTCCTCAGAATTTCTGCATGATATTATAACTTCCTCAGATTTTTTATATGAATTGGAATACTTTTCAGAAATAATAAATATTCAGAAAGTAGACATCTTTTCTCAGAAATTTTCATATATTTTAATTATGAAGTATCCTAAGATTTTTTTACCAATATTTTTTATTTTTAATTTCTGATGAAATGTTATAAAATCTAAAAAGTTAAAGGTATTTTTTAGAAATTATGCGATTAGAGTCACTTCAGAATATTTCAGAATTAACATGTATGAAATATTCTGAAGTTATTCTAAAAGAAGATGTACTTTCTATGTATTTTTGAAAAATGTTCCAATTTGTATAAAAATTATGAAAAAAATGTTTACCGGAGATGTATCATGTATGTACCGGTATGTATCATGTGAATTGTAAGTTAGCAGGGCTGCGTGCAGCTACAAGTAGAAAAATTGCGCGAGTACATGCGAGTTCATTTTATCCTTGTTTAATATTCGGTAAACAACAAAGGTAAAATAATATCGTTAATATTTTTGAACACATTCCTCTAAAGTGACAATCGATTTATCAAAGAATTATCTCGATATGTAAATCTTGAGATTTTTCATGTTACCAGAGCGCTTCTAAGCTTTAATTTAAAAAATGCTACGCTATTGAATAATTTTGCATAACTCAAAATGAATATTGCTGAATAAAAAGTTATATAACAAAATAAAAACATACAAATTGAAATAAGAACGCCTTCTACGGTCAAGCTGGATCTTAGTGTTTTTATAAATTTTACTTGTGTGATTTTTATATACCTTTTTTTAAATTCAACTGACTATGCGCCGAATTACTTTTCATAAAAAATTACGATCATAACGCAGCTATAAGTTGAACATGAACAGGTAATATCACATTTATTAAATAAGAAATAATTTAATAATTAGCGATACTAACTTGCATCTTGATGTTAGACCCCTTACCCCCCCTGAAAAAACTGTAAAATATTTATTGCGAAAAATATCACCTCAGCCAGGGTTCGAGTATTTATAAAAAGCACTAAGATCCAGCTTGACCGTAGAAGGCGTTCTTATTTCAATTTGTATGTATTACATTAACGGTCGAATATCTCCAATTTTAAATCACGCACTTGAAACATGCGTTCTCACACATATACGATTATTGCGAGAAATATCATCGAGGCCTCAGTGGTTGAAGTGGTAAGATGCCCTGACCGGAGATTCGGGAGGTTCCAGGTTCGAACCCTGGCTGATGTGATATTTTTCGCAATAAATTCTTTACTGTTTTTTCAGAAGAGATAAGGGGTCTAACATCAAGATGCAAGTTAGCATCGCTAATTATTAAATTATTTCTAATTTAATAAATGTGATATTACCTGGTCATGTTCAACTTATAGCTGCGTTATGACCGGAAAAGTAATTCGGTGCGGTTGAATTTGAAAAAAGGTATATAAAAATACAAGTAAAAAGCACTAAGATCCAGCTTGACCGTAGAAGGCGTTCTTATTTCAATTTATATGTATTACATTAACGGTCGAATATCTCCAAAAATAAAAACAATTGAGTGCATATACATTCGTGTGATAATTCGATCAAATTTAAAAACAATGAGGAAGTGTAATTAAATGTTAAAATGTACCTTAAAAAAGTTTCGCAATGCTTAAGAGTAAAAATGTTATATAATAACTGTCAAATATTGCTTATTGGTATGTTAGTATCATTACATAATGGCAAGCAACTGAACAAATGATTCCATAAGTAATTACTAATAATTCGTCACCTAATAATGGAGATTGCTCGCAATATTTACACGATCCATAATACTACCATTTTCGCTGTCACATATGAAAATTTTATACTGTGTAGTCTCTTGAGTATTTCGCTATTTTAAGATTTTAGTACAATATTGTATTAACTCGAAAATATATTTTCCATTTATAATTATACGAAGAATCATTAATATCTCACGTCAAATGCACCCTTTTGTTAAGAAGAAAAGTACTTTTAAGTATTCTTTATTAAAAGCGGTTGTAGAAATGATCAACCGACACTTCGAGAGAAATTTTACCAAGAAATATTTTAAAGAGTATCCTCTTGCGATGAAGTATTTTACAATATATAAGAGTCAAGGACACGACGGGCTAAAACTGAAACTATATAAAATATTGAACGAATAAAGAAGAGAGTTTTCCCGACTTGTAATTAAATGAGACTGAGATTCTTTTTTTGAATCTAATTAATTATTTTCGAATGCCTAGTGAATAGAGCAGCTGTTTTATCTGTTTATTTCTATAAAGTAGGTATTCCAAAGATAGCACAGAAAAGAATTCTTTTTTTATTTTTTAATTATAAAATGAATTTTTATTCATATTTTTCTAAAAATATTTTTAAGAATTGCAAAAAATTAGATACTGCAAATAATATTTACAGGACTAAATGAAACTGTAGAGGAAAGGAGGGGATTGTAGAAAATCATTCTGATTTTTAACAATAACTTAGTAAATATTAACGCGACACAATTCTTATCAACACCAACTCGTTAGCCAAAGAATTCTACCAATCATCCTATGGGTAGAAGTTCATCGGACATATGTAGAACGAACGTAATTTATATTTTATTTAGAAGGGAATAAAGAATGAGTTTGTAGAATAGCAAAGAGATCGTGAAATATTAACAATTAATATGTCATGAAAGGTACTTTTATTTATAAAAAAACAATAAACAATTAATCATCTTTCGTAGATTTTACACAAATAAATGTCACAAAACAAAGTTTTACGAACTTTTCATAAAACAAATTTTATGAAAAATTAATTTTTAATAACATTTTTAATTAAAAAAATTTTGAAATATATCTCTTAAAATAATTTTCTTGCTTTTCATAAACATTATACAACGTCTACAATGAGATTGTAAAGTTGCAAAAGAAATATACATGAAGGACGACCAATAATCCACAACCACAGTCCACACGTAACATGACTTTGTTTGCCTAATTCATACACGTATTACGACACATATTAAATTTAACTGCATTTTATTTGAAATTCATATTCAAGATTTTCAAGATTTAGACTAAAATTAAAATATTAATATGTGACATACTCAAAATTACGTAGAAAGTATACATCTCAAAAAATTTCTACTACCTGCAAAACTGAAATTCAACTTTTATAAAAACACAGCGAACACTAATGGCCAGTAATCATCCTACTAAATAGACTATAACAAAATAATTTTAACAGTTGCTTTTAGAATTCAACGCGAATTATATGAAATATCGTCATTATATGAGATATTCCACCACACCAATTAATTCCCCGACCACCATTAAAATCAATACTTTATTTATTTCATCCAATTCTGTCTACTTACCTTCAAAGAGCATCATTTAATTAGAATATATTTAAAGCCTATTCTACAATAGCCGTAACATAAGGCCGTAAAGTTGTAAAGCGCAGTTTTAAGAGCTCGTAAGTGAATGAATAACTCTCATTTTTACGTTACGATCTTACGGCCTTATGTTTATGGCTATTGTAGAATGAGCTTAAGAGGTTTCATAATGTTGCTCTTTTTATTCTATGTATAATTTTTTTATTTACGAGAATTAGAAAAACGTCTCTATGTTCATGTGTTAACGATACCGCATATTACTCGTTTTTAAGGGTATAAATATGTAAGAGGGACATTTATAAAATATCTAAATATAAAAGAATTTTAAGAGATGTATTTCAAAATTTTTTTTAATTGAAAAAAATTATTAAAAAATATTTTTTTCATAAAATTTGTTTTATGAAATGTTGGTAAAACCTTGTTTTGTGGCATTTATTTGTGTAAAATCTACGAAAGATTATTAATTGTTTATTAATTGTTTTTTTTATAAATAAAAGTACCTTTCATGACATATATGCTTCATATTTGATAAAGAATAGTTGAATAATATACGTTTATAAAATAATCATGTTAAATTCATAGACATTTATACTAAATAAAAATCAGATTTTAACATTCAATAAACATCATGTGCTGTTGGAGTTAAAATAGATCACATACTGACATGATTATAGATAAGTAATCATAATTTGATAGTTATATTAATATTTAATGTGTAGTTTCACTTGCTTTTATGTCAAATAAAACCTATATACAATGTGCGACCTATATCTTTAAACATAAGGTTAGTCATTCACAGCGGTTCTTAGTGCCAAATAATAATTTTTAATTTTTACTGTCTCCGATTTATTCAATCTGCGTACCGTAGATCTATATTTTTTTTTTCTTAAATCTCAGTGTATTCGCACTTTGAAAAAAAGTGAATAAATTTAGCGCAAACTGTGGAGAAGTAGATACGAGAGACTCGCTCTCGAAAAACACATGAATGATGCTGAAGGACGGAAGATACGGCGCTATTGTACCGGTTGTTCGTCAATTGTGATAAATCGGAATGACGTACATCGCATCAGGAATATGCTTCGTGAATGTGATAGTATCGATAGAAATTGACGGATTGAATACAGATATCTACAATAGTCAATTTAATTGTTCGCATTCCTGTATACAGAGAATTCGATCAAACTTACACAATATTTAATATCTCTGTTATATTTTATTCAGAAAAAGTGAGTAGGAAAGAGAGGGAGAGAGATTGAGTGAAAATGTTTATTATCGTTCTAGGGCGAGCCCTCTAAGAACGTTAGAAAAAGATACAAATAAAAGCAAATACAGGATATTAAAATACAGAATAAAAAAAGCGGGAAAATACAAAGTAACGCTAAAATTAAGAAATACAAAATAAAAGAATGAAAAAATACAAAATAAAAAGAAAAAAATGAAAAGAAATGAGAACTGACAATTAATATCGGTAAAAAACAAGGCAACGCAATAAAAATATAAGCGATAAAGAACAAAGATAATAAAGAAGAAAAAAGAAAATATAACAAAAGAGAAAGAAGAAAAAAAGTGTGAAGTAAAAGAAAAACATAAAAGTATTTATGAGCCATGAGATGGCTTGCCTTGCTGCAGATAACAGAAGAGTTGTCGTCGAAAGAAGGACAGCAATTGAGATGTCCTGATGGAGACTGGGAGTGAGTTCCAAAAGGAGCAGGCAGTATACAAAAATGATTGCTGATATGTGGACGTTCTACATGACGGAATGGCGAGATCATGTGGAGAAGCATGTGAGATGGAGTTGGCGTAAGGATGGAAATGGCAGGCAAGGTAAGAAGGACTACCCGATCAGAGCATAGAGAATAGCAAACATCCTGTGAGGAGGGCTCTTCGGTTATCCTCAGTCAGCCATCCCAGGGTAACTTAGAACTGCGACACATGTTCATTCCTTCACAGATTAAAAATGTAACGTACGCAGGCGTTTATCAGACGTCTTAGACGTTTTTTATTTTTATTGACCTTTTTTTTAATTACTCGAATTGTTTTTATCCTATTTGAGCTAGTAATAGTTCTTAGTCTTATATATAATTATAAACATTTATATACGAACTATTCGGTTGGAAGAAAATAATGACGTATTTTAACTTGGAGCAAATTTATTCATATTTAAAAATAATTTCGATTAGTGATGTAATTGTTGCTTTCTATAATCTTTTGTCATCTTTCGAGCAGCTGCATAATTCTTCGCACGTAAGGCGTTTTTTCAGTAAAAAACAGATAAAAGTGGTTCTTTATAATTCTTTAAAGTGAACGTCTTATTATTAGAGAAGTTCGACAAGGAATGGAACAAATAATTCAAGGTATAATGTTTGGTGAATACTGCTTGGTGCGGTAGAATATCTCAGCCGGGTTGCAATATCTTTTTCCAGTAATTTTCTGGGCTAAGCCTCATGCTTCTTTCATAAAAAATGTTGTTCTGATGAAATAAAACACTTTCGATTCACAATTTCTATTGGTGTTTTTCCGCAATGGCTTCCGTCAGTTTACTCAATAGGGCACAGTGCTCTTGTTTGAATTAAGCTGTACATTTTTGAAAGGAGCTTATAAAATACACGTCACTTTTTTTGACCTATCAAATGCACAACATGTTCTTCTCTGGATGAAGGCTTTGGAATGATCAGTGACTTTCATGATTGCTTTCCCCAGGATTGTTTGCGTATTGCATTATTGTAGATAACACTTTTCAAACATCCTTTCTATTCACTCTTTCTGATGTTTTTCCACAACGTTCGTCAAGAGTCGTTTAAAAAATGAATTGTTTTCATTACATTTAATTAACAAATCGTAGACCGAAATGCGATCAATTAAATTTTGGTCAGACACATTATGTAGCTACTTAGACATCAAGATTCATATATCTTAGTTTATGCAAATATTCGATGATGGTTGTATGTATGGATAAAGTATCTATACAATCTCTCGTGATATGTATTATTGATTGCAATTAAAATCTTGATTTTATCTTTAGCCGATCCAAAGCCTAAACAAAACACTATTCGTCTTCAAGTATTGCATCATCGGCACAAAATTTTGCAAACCATCTTTGACACGTCCGTTCAGTTACGCCATCCTGTCCATACACAGTATATATTTTTTTCTTTATTTGTATCGCGTTTTTCATTGTCATATAGTAACTCAAGTAAGCATGTAAAAATTATAATAAATAACAAAATTACATAAAATTGTAAATTAATTACTAGAAATAACCCTCAGCTGACACGCTATATCGGATTCGATATTTTGCCACACATAGGTGTACGTCACCCGACCATTTTCAATTGCGTATATCTTTTTATGTAATGCATAGAATTTGAACAATTTTTTTATTAATCGATACGCCAAGAGGTCAAGAAGAAGAAGAAATACGTGCGAAAATCGAGAAATTGAATATATTTGAAATATTCAGGAGAGAAGAAAACATACTCGTAAAAAAAGGGTTTTTTTTAAATTCATAGTTTCGAAAGAAAAACCATTACAGAGATTTTTCTCGGATTTTGAAAGATAATCGAACGTACTTTAAGAAAAAAATATTGTTATTTCGATTATTTTCAAAAAGTATTCTGCAAGGTGAAGGTAAGTGGTTTTTCAACGTAAGATAAGACGAGTTGGTAGAATAAATCATTCGTTTTCTATTATAAAACTTGAAAAACCATAATATACAATATAATATTTTCAATACAATATATTTTATTATTATTTATTTAAATAGAACATTTGCAACAAATGTTTGCAGTATGTTTCTTACATATCGGTTTGTCACATTTCAAACACTTATACGATGTTTTTCTATCAAGGGTAAACAGACATAATAAGTATCTTTTTGGTTTGATTTTCTTTTTATTTTCTGCCAACAAATCGCGAGGATCTTGAACTTTGGGAATGTCTGTATAATCTAAGAAACTTTCAATTTGTATACTCAATACCGTTCGCTACGTTAAAGAAGTGAGAAATGTGTCAGAAATGGCTTACAATTAATGAGAGTTACAGTTAGATCTCGTACGTAATTTTTTCGACATTTTGCCGGATTGTCTTTCAGTAAATTATAAATTATAAATTGTAAACGAATTGACGCTAGCCTGATCTAACATCCCATAAAAGTAGGTATCACATAGGCCATCTACGCATTTTTCTTGCAGTGGTGAAATTGCGACACTTTTTATCAAAATTGTCCGTCCCACCCTTTGCATTATTGTAAAAAAATACAATTTCAAGCTTGCCTGTAATCTCATCAATGTTTCTAATCGTATGATATGATAACAATAGTAAAACAATTTTATTCGATTTTAGATTATATGAGACCAATATTTTTTCATCGCTATATGCAAATTTTACTTTACCCCCATCTTCTGGTTTAGTTTTAAATTCTAAGAGAATTTCTCGTTTATTTTTACGCAATGTTCCGACCATTATGATATTGTATTCTTCAAGCATTTTCTGACATATCGGTATGGAAGTGAACCAATTATCACATATTATATTTCGCTCAATATTATAAATTGGCTCATTTAGTTTTCTGACATAGTATGATGGAACAGACTCAGCTGGGTCTTTATTACTTACAGGATCACAGTACGTATGACATTGTATAAGTAATGAGTGGTCGCATCATTCAATGTTACAATTTTTTGACCATACTTATCCGGTTTTACAGGTAAATATAATACATCCGAAATAAAAATAAACACTTGCCACGAAAAAAAGCAATTATTCGTCTATCGTGGAATTTGAATACGGTTCATAATTCGCCATACAATTAGTGATAAATTTATCTCTGTTTTGGATGTGTGCGTGAGAATAAGTTGCCTTCCTTTTTGCACGTGTGTTTTCATCATCGAATCTCATACAAAACAATATGAATTTGAATCGCTGTTCAGACATCGTTATTCGAAATAGGGACGCATTAAAAGGCGACCATAACTCGCGTATGTCGGTGTTGTTTATTTTTAGGAATCCCGCGAAATACAACAGTTCAATCGCTATTTTGAGCTTTATCATTTCTACGTATTTATGATAAGATTGACAAATAATATTACTAGTAATTATTTTAGCGATTTTGCGGTCAATCTCTTTGTTTATATAAATCAAAATGCAATTCAAAATTTCGTCGTCAAAAAAGAGACTCCAAGCCTCTAACGGCGTTTTTACATTTAGAGTCAGACCTTTTAGCATTGCAATATAATTTGTTTGCGGTCGTTTATAGACACATCGCACAGGCACGTTACGAAACCATTTATAACCGTTTTTACCTCGTTATGAAGTAAGTTAATTTCCAATCTTTTGTAAGCATTTCCGGAAAGGTACATACGGCCCTGCGAAAGGTATATAGATATGTAATACGAAT
>QKQZ01039935.1:0-10903 GCA_003595255.1 Solenopsis fugax
AATAAAATTATAAAAATGTTTTTTTGATTCTTTAATTTTTTTATAATTGTAATATGAAATTATTTCTTCAGTCATTGTTTATATTAAAGGAAAAAAATCAAAACATTTTTAATAAAAATTTTTATTTTTTATAAATAATTTCTCGAGATTATGGTACTCTTAGTAGGTTGTATTTGATATATTGTAATGTTATACAAGCTAAAACAATATAAATTTTTATATTATTGATATAAAAATAGTTTTACATTAAAGAAATTTCATCCTAAACAGAAATAGAAATACATATTTAATAGAAATTATCATTTAAATAATTATTTTAAGTCAAAATATACTGACCCATAATTAGGATAAAACTTAGATCCTGTAACTTAATTGTGGGTCATGTCTTAGTTCAAATTTGTTGAAACCGAAAAGGTTATAACCAGTTCTGTAAAAAAGAATAAACTAGTGATGTTTACTAAGTACAATGATATTTTAATCTCTTATTAATTATTTATAGAATTCATAAGTAAGTAGATATCATTTAGCATAATGTTTAAATAAAATTTTTCAAAATATTAGCATATAAATATTTTTATAAATAATTCAATATAACATAATAATGAAATGTATTTTCAAGGTTATAATTTCAATTATATTTTTTTAGTTTTTCTGATTTTATAAGGGCAACTGATAAATTAATTTAATGAACTTCATAAGTAATAAAAATTTATTTAAAAATTATTTGTTTCAGAAATGTCAAAAAGAAAATATAATTTGACTAATATAGAAAATACTTTGACAGCTTTCAGGCATGGACAAAGCATTAGAAAAATCAGTAAAATTTTTAACATTCCTAACACAACATGCAACGGAAACTCACTGGTAAATTACCATTAAATAAAAAACTTGAATCAGCAAAAATTTTATCTGTTGATGAAGAACAGAACCTAACTATTGTAGAATTATTAGATTATATCTTTAAGTTACTCGAAGATTTCCATTAACAAAACATGAAGTATTAAATAGTGTTTAAAAACTTGTAACAGATTAAAAAAAAGATACTCCTTTTACAAATGAAAGAAAAAAATCTGTAAACTTTCAGCATAATAAAATAAATATTTTTGTATTATATCTCTGCTTAAAATCATTATAAGTCAATATTAATATGATATAAAATATAATTACTTAATTTTTGTTTATTTAATGCTGTATTTAATTTTTCATTAAAGTGCAATTTTTACTGATATTAGTAATAAATAATCTAATTTTTACTAATATTAATAATAAATAATCTAATTTATATCAAATTTCATAGCTTGTAACATTGTGTTGATTATATAATTCCTCTGCATACACTTTTCTTATTGATCCAGAATTGGGACTAACCTATGACTCATTGTAAAGACGTGAAATAATCTGCCGACCCATAATTAGGACTCAGACAACATCTTTTAATATTTTTCCAAAATTCACAATCGGTATATTAAATATCTAATAATTTTTCTTTAATATTACAATATTTATTGTTTACATTGACATTAAAAACTTTTTTAAATGAATCGTTAAATTTATACAAATTAATAAAAATAATTTTAACCTTAAATGACCCATAATTGGGACCGTTACCTTATGCCATTTAATTCATATTTTTTTAATAGTTCCTCAAATTTAATATTTAAATCTCAACTATCTCAAATGCTTTTTCTTCATGATTGAACAAAAAAGTGCGTATAATAATAAAATTTATTTCAAAGCTGCATTAAAAAATCCTGTATTCTTACCTAGAATTTTGAATAAAATTCCTGAAAAATCCGGGAATTCTCAGGCAATTCTTTTACAAAATTTAGAAAACACGTATAAATTTCAATAATTAACGAAAGCTACAAAAGATATCCTATATATTCGGGATGTTAAATGATATATTACAAAATTAGGTGCTAGCTCGAATAGTGACTCGTCCCAAGATGAACAAGAACGACAAATGTGCGCGGTCGATAAAGATGTCGAAAGCGAAAAACCCACAAATCAAAGACAAGCTGAAGAATGTGTGAAAGAAATCTCTACCTCCATTATTCCCAATAACTTTTATGCGACTTCATAGGACCCGACCTTCATTCTTATTTCAATAATCCAAATCTAATTTATTTTGCACAATTTAAATTTGTTCGTATTTAATAATGCAAAATGCCGATAATTGAGCAATTCTTTATATTCTAATGTGTATACGTATCCTATATTTAATTAATACACATACTTAAATTATTAAGATTACTCTGTCATGTCCAAATTAATACAAGTATCTAAATTATTTTAATTCTAATGTCATGTAGATTCTTATGTACATGAAAAAAACACTTCTGTTTATGAAAATTATTTATTTATTCAAATATAATGGAGATCTCTTATTTTATCAATAACATTAAAATATAATTTTTGCCTTTATTATATATTTCTAATAAATACAACAGCTTAATATTAATATGCATTAAACATACATTAAAATTCTGATTTAAAAAATATACTAAATGAAGAAGCGTATAAATATAATTAAATTAAGTATAAATATAAATAAGTTAAGTTTAAATATGATTAATCTACTTGCAATGGTAATAAATGATAAAGAATATTTTTAGGGGAGAACGATGTTGAAGTTGCAGAATCTCTTGCATCATGGGTTCAAAACAAACAACGTACAAAACAGCAACACAATAGGGATACTGTTACTGATACCTGCAGGTATGTTTATTGTAATTAAATAATACTAAAATAATAAAAAAAGGATGTATGAATTATAACTGTAGATATCACGAAAATAATTATTTAAATGGAACTATTTAAATGCAACATAATAATTTAAAAAATAATTATTTAAATGAAATTATTTAAATACATCATACAAGAAGATTGATCTGTAACTCAATAATAATAAAAATCTTGTGATTTAGATTGAGAGAAATAATGCTGCTACACTTGTTCGAGATACAGGACAGAAATTCAGCATGGAATTCTTTATGTTTTGGACAACAAGCGGACGGGGGTTGCGATTCCAGAAGCTCGCTCGAACTCGCGAGTCTACGACGTCGTAGTTCCAGTCCATTGCATTGCAATGTTCCGGCGCAATCCACCGCGACTGCGTTGTACTCGCACAAGCACCCTGAGCTTGATACTGCCGTTTGCAATGATTTAAATTTAAGTACCGACAACAAGGCACATCCTAATTGCGCCTTTCATCATTCTCAACCGCAAGTGCTTTGCGGCGCTAAAGCCAAATTGAATCGACATCTGTCTAGCATCTGTCAGTCAGAGCTAGCTGCTACACTGACTTCCGGCAGTCAAATAACGAGATCCGAACCAGCGACGCGTTCCAATTCAATAGACTGCGAAAACGATATCCCGAAGTTGTCAGTAGCTAATAAAATCAGCCACGACGTGGAGTCGGCTAAATTGCGTCTAGATCTCATAGTGCCAAATGGTGAGTAAAAAAGATATTGAAGAAAATAATATTGAATCGATAGTAGCAATTTTCATAGCAAATGTGAAAACAGAATAATGTCATTTGTGAATGAACTATTTCTAAATAGGCTTCAAAAAATTAAAACGATAGCAATAGCTTCTCTCTGCAGCAAATGATTTAGTGTAAAAATAAAAAATTGTTTTATATTATTATGAACCTATCGTATTTAATTTATATAATTAAAAAACAAGATTTCGAAAGAAGTAACAATAATATATTGTTTCAGTACTCTTAGACAGTAATAAAATTATGTCGAAGCATTTACTATCTCGACGACAATCGTCTCCGAGCTCGTCCACTAGCATGAATTTAATAAATGACAATAGCAAGATATTTGAGTTTGAACAATTATTTGAAGGCATTCAGTTATCACCGAGCTCACAGAAAAGTGCTTGTGGAGCATCAAGGTAAGATTCAGATGTTAGCCATAAAATGATTAGAATAAAGACAAAGTGCTATATAAATAAATCTCAAAAAGAATATATCTTTGCATTTATTGTTTAACAGTTTTAATTGATTTGATTATATTTCATATTTGATGCATAGGAAAAATGGTTTGTCCGAGACAAAGAATAATACTTGCACTGCCAGTGGAAGTTCTGTTGCAGTCTCATTGATGCAAGAGAATACATCATCACCTACAAGCACTGCTATGACAGTGGACGCTATCCCTAGTCCTAATAGTTACAGCTGGTCACCGGCATTGTATCAGCATACACACAGTAAAATAAAAATTATATTTTGTATAAAAAATTTATATATATAATTTTTATTTAATAATAATTTATAGTATTTAAATATATTAAAATTCTTTATTTTTTATCTTTATTCTTTAAAATCTTAGTTTTATGTTTTTCTACATTAAAGCATATTTATTTTATCTTACAGGTCAGAAAGCTGTTTTAGATATAGCTGTACAAGGTTCTTCAAATAATACTCTTAGTAAGACTATTGATAAGTAAGTAAATTGCTAAATATTGTAAGACAGTCTTTCAAAGACATGTTGCATACGTTTTGTTATTGTACATATATAAGTTATAAAATTACATTCTTTTCGTTTTTATCCATTTGTGTAGGTCCACAGAAGAAGCTGCCAGTTTGCCGTAATAATTTATTATAACTTAATTATAATATAGCAGAATGTTCTGTGATTTCCATTTTATCAAAATGTTAATTATAATCGCGAAGTCGAAAGAGAGACAAAGGAATAATTCTGTCAAACAGGATCCTGGGATGACACGCATTTACATTGTACATTTGACTCTTCTCGTTTCTCGAAAATCAACAAAATATCTCTCAGATCTGTGTTATGCATTATGTAGTACAAAAAATATATATAATCGTTCTATTTTCAGCTGCTGCCACCTATGCGGAATTAATATCTATAAAGTTGCATTCCAAGAAGTGTGTAGGCAGGGTTGGGTAAAAAAGTATTTTAAATACAAAATAGAAAATATTAGCAATTAGTATTTGTATTACAAAATACTAGCAATTTTTCGCTTTTTATATTCGCTGAAATATAAAATACGAGCTTGTGTTTCAAATCGAAAGATTGTCAGTATTTTGTAATTCAAATACTAATGGTTCATATATTTTGTATTTGTTATTTGAAATACTTTTTGCCTAACCCTATGTGTAGACTAAATGGTTTATTAGAATATATTATTATTTAATATTATTTATTTCTCACATGTGTGAGTTACACGTCCAGAAAGAATAAAATAAATAAAAATTAGTTATAAATTATAGTCAGACATATTTATATTCAGTATTCTCCTTCCCTGCTGTAACAGCTTTTAACAAAATCTTATTTTTGAATTTGAATTCAAATGAAAATTAAAAGCGTTTCATTTTTTTATGTAATTAAAAACTGAAAAGATAAAGTCGGATTTAACAACATGACGTGCAGTAATTTTCTTTTATTGAATTAATCTTTTGATATGCAGTCTATCCTTTTTCTTTTTTGAAGAGGAACAAAGGGAGAAAGTGTATGTATGCACAGGTGGTAGAGTGCAGCTCCAGCAAACAGAATCAAAATGGCGGCGCGCTGCAGTAGTATCAATTATTAGATTAATTGTTGTCAGTGTGTGTTTTGAACAATTGAAATTGCTGACATCGCCGAATGATAGTACAGTTTGCGAAAAGATGCTTGCGGCTAACTGAGGATCGTAAAATCACAAGTGAGGTATGTCGTTTTGCGTCTTTTATTCATCCGCGATGAAATTCAAAATCGGAGTAACACCTGTGAACGATGGAGATATAACGTTTCGTGATCATGATTAATTCATTGATTCGTAATTCAAGGGGGAAAAACTGCATTGTTCGAAACTTAAAAATGTTATATTCTTTATATTTGATACGAGAACCGAGAATTCCTCAACGAATGAATCTCGGAGGTTAAGCGGACTTTCGTTGATTAATGTGACTATATTTTTAACATCTGTTATTTTGTTAAAATTTGATGAGAAAATGAATAATTGATATTTTATCGTACAAGAATTACACTTTTGCTCTTGTAAAATTGAAGTTACTTATCATTTTCTTTTAATTGTCTATAAAGTGATTCTCTCTCTCTCTTTCTCAAGCTCTCATTGTTTTCAAGAAAAAGGATGATATTCTAAACATAATGCGAACAAATATAGCAGAAGCTGCAGAAATGTTTTATGCATTAGTGTAATATTTTACTATGATATAATTAAATCCTTGTCACTCCAAACACATATTATATTAGTACTATGTTACAAATCTTTTTTAATTAATACTATTATTAATTGTAATAATTAATTTATAAATTGTTTCCCCCATTTAGATTGACTACACAAAATATGGGCAAAATGATAATTTGAGATTAAATATTGACCTGCCACATCAAACTGACACAATGGACAATCTGTCAGATTCATTCCGTGGGGAGCTGGATTCTGTGACCTCGACGGACTCTCTCCAACTGATCACCGACGAGTTCCATCTGCGGCACCTGTCCACGCCCGATGTCTCGAACATCGAGCTGTCCAAGCGAGTGGCTCTGTTGGAATTGGAGAACGAACGATTGCGAGTCGACTTGGAGAACACGCGGATCGATCTGAACGCCCGGATTGCCGCGAATCAGGGTCTCAAGGGCAAGGTAACCGAGCTATTCGTGGAGATGCAGACGGTGCTGCAGGATAAGCAGAAGTTGAAAAATACGCTAACCGACACTAATAATCGATTGTCTACTGCGGAGGCTTCTGCGAAGTGGTATCAGTCGCAGGTGCACATCCTGATGGCCAGCAAGAAGAGTTTGCAGGTAGAGATAGACACGTACCAGAATATACTGAAGCAACGGCAACACGCGATAGCAGATATAAATGCCAATTACAAGAAATTGAGCATCGAGTACACCGAGCTCGCGCAGCAGTATCAGAAGGAGAAGCAAGAAATGCAGAATGCGATAAAGGATTTACAATCACACATTCAATCTATCAGCACGGTGCAGGACGCGTTAGACGGAAATTCGACTGGCAGTCCGACAGACGTGTCTATGATGTTGGAAGCGACCGAGGATGAATTGCGAAACGCTAAGACCGAGCTGAAAACGCTGGAGCAACGTTTGTTGGGCAACGAGATGGCCAAAATGTCAATGGAGAACACGCTAAGCAAGCAACGCGTCCTGATCTCGTCTATGGAGGAGAACATGCAAAAGTCCGAGACGGAGAAAAATGAGACCGCCGACCTGTTACGAAAAACGCAGTTTGAGATGCAAAAGCTGAGGTCCGAGAATGAGACGCTGCAGACCTCGTTACTGGCATCCAAACGGGAGCAAAGTCAAGTGGAGGATGCGATATCTCATCTGAGATTGCAGCTGACTAAAATGATCGCGCAGTACAAACTGTTGAAATCCAAGAACGTGGAATCCGAGGAGAAATTGAGTGCCATGCAGGATCTCGTGAATGAGAATAAATGTTTGAAGACTTTATCGTACAAAGCGAACAGTGCTTTGCTTAAAAAACTCAGAGAGGAGAAGGCTAAAATGAAGAATTTGGAACGGAAAGTCTACTGCAAGCAGACGAATGATCATCTTGGCAATATGGTATATTAATATTTTTATGCCACTTAATAAAATTATTGTATTCTTCTTAGAAACTTATGCAATGACAATATATAACATCAAATCATAAGTGTCAAAATTATAAGATATCACTATAATTTTTTTCTATTTTTCAGAAAAACATCAAATCAGAACATTCTTTGCGAGAATATCTGAAACAAGTTCTGTTCAAAAACAAGGTAATTTCTAATACTATAAACGTTGTAAATAAATTATATTTATTTAATTAAGAACAGTATTGTTAATAAGATTCGAAGTATTTTTTATCATGTACACATGACAAAACTAAACTGCTTACATAAAAACAAAATTTTATAGATATAGTTAGAGTATGCTGACGACAAATCTGTTTTACTGATTGAATGCAATATTTTTCACATACAAAGTAACCTTCTTGATTATACAGAATTATAAATCCTTTTCTTGGAGTTGCAGAGAAGTATGTTCTTTTTTTTCTGTATAGGATTTACAGGATCAACTAAAATCGACTAGAATAGCCGACGAAAGTATTGACGAGGGATACGGTGACAGCAACAGTATTAATACTTCTTCGATTTCGCTGGACATACCGTCACCGCCCCCTGTAAATTTAGTATTACTGAACAACGCTGTTGACGTTCTCGCGAGGAGTAAAGATTTTGGTTCGTCGATGCAAGAGGAGCTAAACGCACTTCGATCGAAGATGGAAACGCTTCGAAATCAATGCAACATGTTGAACCAGCAAAAAAATCATTCCAACGTCAATGACATGACTACTCCAAGAAATTCTATATAATTTGAGAGGCTTATTTCTTGTTCGAGAACTTGCGAATAGAATGTAGCCTTAGTGAATAATCACACATTAATTTTACACGATATATTCACATATATCGTATATTTAATTGAATTTAATTTTAAGATTATATATATATATATATATATGTGGCAAAATAAATTAAATAATAGGTATTACTATGTGCTAAACGAATGTTTAGATAATAGTACCAACGATAGTATTCGTCAAAGTATGTGAGAGAAGGTTGTAAAATGACATTAATATTTATTTGTTATTTTTTGGACATATTATATATAACTGTTATTTATCATATATATTTATTCCCACTTTTGTATTCGACACACTCGATTTATAATATTGAAATTGATTAAAAAATGCGACTAGGTAATGGAAGAAGTCTATCAACATTATTTTGCAAATGAGTATAAATGTAAACGGTAATACTTATCGTAATCACAAATCTGCGTAAAAGTGCCGCGCACACAATATAGTTGTGTATTATATAATATAATGCTTCTTATTATTCTAATATATGAAACGTGGCTGTAATACAAATGTCAGTATTGTAAAATATGTGACGTGGAGTATTTATGTTATCGTTATCAAAGAGAAATTTTAAAAAGATACTATAATTTTCAGAAAGAAACTTCTGCGAAGATGTACGCGACCTGTACGAATATTTTTTTATTAAAAAATAAAACGTGCAGAATAAATAAGGCGTGTGAGACAATACGTTGTCTTATCTATGTACTTATAGCTACCTGAACAGATGGAGAGAAGAACACTATAAATATTCTTTTGCATTTCGCAACAGCATTTAAAGAAGCGCAATACAGTTGCTGATCTTCCAAACTTTAAGCTTAAAAATCCACTCGACACCCACTATGAAAACAAATCATAAAAATGTGAATTACATCGATCCCGTTTAACAATAGATATATAATTACATATATAATATTTATGTATTGTAACAGCATTGGGGGATATTACTGTGAAATAATCATCTCGACTTTATATTGTATTGTTTTCATAATTCGGTGCGAATAACTGCACGGAAAATACGTCGACAGAGATTTAAATATATGTATATATGTTATTAGAAGATTCATGTATGTTATTTCTCAATGATATCTCATCTCATATAAGTTTGAATAATTTCCTATCTTCCGTTTTTTTTTTATAATTCTAAGCCACATAAGGGCGGCTTAATTCGATGTTAATATATGCCTCGACACACTAATGAAATCCTATATATTAATAATATCACACCTTTTTTTAGTTACGAATTTTCTGAAATCAATTTTTCTAACGAAAATGATAATGTAAAGCTTTAAAAAAATGTTTCCATTAATAAAACTATCAAAAAACTTTATCTTTTTGGCGATTTAAAACGCAGAAGAAAATCTCAATGAATCTTATCAAGATGCAAAAACGTTACATGTAGCTGCTTCACTAATTACAAGGTAATAAAAAAATTTTGTTAAGTGGTGTGTATTGTAGAGACCAAAACATTGACGTAATAGGTACAGAGGATAGAGCCTACATATATATGATAGATCAGCTTAGCTTCATACTAATTCCGTGCTGGATAATGATACAGTTATGTAACAAAAATAAATAAAGATTTTCAACTAAGAATTTAATCTTACGATATACATGTCTTTTTTAATCAGAGGAATTATGCAACAACACATCGCATTATACAGAGGCTTCGTACAATTCGGCAAGCTCTTGAAGCGTGTCAAGGATTGCTCGCACAAACAGTGACATTTACACATACGTAAAAAAGTGACGTAATAAAAACTAAATAAAAATCATCGCTCTCTAAAATATCACAGACATACGTAAACCGCGTAAGAAAGGAGTAAATAGGTACTCCCTATGTATATATATAAAGTCAATCCCTGTGTGAATTTTTTCTCTTTTTTTTTAATAATCCAACATTCTTTGGTATACTTACAAATAGAAATAGATAGTAAGAGTAACTTCATAATATATTACAAGATTGGTCTTGCGACAGATATAAATAAAACAAAATCAAAATAGATAATCAATTCATAATCGAATCAGATGATTCGAAAATTCTCAAATTATTCGAATTCGAACTATTCATACCTTTAAGGATAACTAATTTTTTTAATCGTTGAGAAAAGGTATAAATAATAAAATTTATTAATTTTGCAAATATTGTAACACGTTCAATCCTAGTATACCTATCGTTCTTCATATATAATATGCTAGACTTTAACGTCAGATTTTTTTCAATTTCCCAACTTCTTTTTTATAAAAATTTCTTTTTCAATAAAAAAAATTACTTAAAAAGACAGCTGGCGGATTAAGTTTCAAAGTTATAAGCACAAATTATATGGTTAATTTCAATAAAAATGATAATATTTTGCGGACAAATTTCGAAAAATTCAAGCCAAAAATTGAATGCTCATGTGTTTAAAATTTCCTTACTTTAGCCTATTACCCTTTTGTAAGTATCACATTCATGTGGAAGAGTTTATACACAAGGTTACTCTAACAACTTTTTTCGATATAA
>QKQZ01039946.1:0-10793 GCA_003595255.1 Solenopsis fugax
AACACGCCGGCGGTGCGAGCGCGCGTTTATTTTCATCCTGGAAAATCGTAAAAGACCGCCGCGCGCTACCGTGTCCCGCGTCGTTGCAGAAACGACGAATACGAGCAACGGCTTCCAAGGGTTACGGTTATCGCCGCGACTCGTTCCTGCTAGATCAAAGGATCCAATCGTGCGGTTCGTTCGCGTCGATTCTATTTCCGCGCGGGATTCTGCCGGAAAAATTATGAGCGACTGCAAACATTGAGATTCAATCGAACGGCACCAAATGAGATCCTCGCGCAAAAGAGAATTCGGATTTTCTGTCGATATAAGTACGCACGATAATAATAGGTGCGATCAAATTTATATGAAACGAATAATCGGTGCGCAGATGCCTTTGTTACGACAGTGATCGCTTGTGGCAAGGAGACGTATCGGATTCGAGAATAGAGAGAGAGAGAGAGAGAGTCAGCCAGCTCGTTACGGACAAACGTTCCATCCAGTGCAGAATCGGAAGCGAGACAAATGATATTTATTACGTGCGGTTGGACTCGCTTCTTAGATCCTTGATTGGTGATTCGCGACGGATTAATCGAGGCCACCCGTTCGAACGTCGCTTAAATCCCCGTTTCATTACGATTCATTTAACGAGTCATAAATCCCGCTTTTCTTTTACACAAATTTAAATTTGTATCAAAATATATTCTTACACTGAGAAAAAAAATTTGTTGACTTAAAAAAATATTAGTTCATTCAACTAAATGCGGCGGTCACGGGCTGTCAAGCAAACATTTGTTAATTCAAAGAAATGTCATTTCGAGATAAGTGAAAGGATCATTCGAATTACTACCGTGTATTTGACTCAAATAAATTAACATTTGAACTAAGTAATTCATATGCAACTAAACGTATTTAGTTCAGTTAACAGTTTTTTTTTCTCAGTGTAGATTATACGCGAAATATTGTAATTTAGCACTTACATTAATGTGATACATATTATAAGTAATTCACGGAAAAAAATGGATTTGTCAGCAAAGCTATAATTTGCTACATAAATTTTGTATTTATAACTAAGTAGATTTGTTGGTTCAGCAAAGAAATTATATCTGATAGCATTTGTCAGCATGTTCATAAAGTTAACTCAGTTTTGTTAAAGCAACTAATCTTTTGCTATAATAAAGATTATTAATATACCAAATTTCATTTACAGTAGCAAAAATATATGTTATCGTAACAAATATACTTTGCTACAGCTATATGAATTGAATTAAGTAGAAAGTTTTCTTTGCTATACCAACAAATCTGTCATGCTATGGTATCCTATTTTATTTGTTGCAATCATTAATTTTATGCAACTCCAAGATTTGGTTACTGTAACATAGCAGATTGGCTGTCTGTATATTACGGTTGTAGATTTGCTGGGCCAGCACAATTTTTAGCTGTTGCAGCTAATTTTTTTTCCGTGTTCGCGAATTAAAAGTCTCGAAACCGAATAAAGCGCGGAGGAACGAAATTATCGCAACTTCACTTTTCAATTAAGTGTTCAATCCAAATCTTTCTATCGTTCGTCAACAATCTCCACATATTTTCACCTTCGTTCCCAGTTTGTCATCTGTTCTCCCGCAAACGCTCAACCGTCGGAGACCATTTCGCATGCTCTCATCCAGCCTGCACGCTCTTCCTCCTGCAACATCATTTTTCTCTTCACCCCATAAACCGCTTCACCTTCTCTTTCTCTCGGTCACCTCTCGCGTCACCTCTTTTCTTCGTGAAGCGCTCTTTGTTTCCCATTGCACGTGCTCCACCCGCGCTCGTACATGGGTAAAAAACACGACCGAACACGAAGAGAGGAAGAGAGAGAGAGAGAGAGAGAGAAAGGTAGGACAACGGAAAAAGAAAGGGAGGAAAGTAAAAAAAGAGAGGGAGGAAATGGTAGAGGGTGGACCAGGTGGGAGGAGGATACGTGTGACTTCATAAGGCATCCATATTCAAATGAATATAGTATTACGTGTGCGTGCTGGTTGCGTTATGCATTCGCGCCAACGAGAGGCAGGTGTTGGTCGTTGGTGTTAGTGAGGGTCAGCTCACGCATGTGTGCGACCGCGGCCGAGTATGCGTATCTGCTTGCGGCGAGAGCGCGCACGTTCTATGCGCGAATTGAATACGCGCTTGTCAGTGGCGTAGGAACGGGAGTAAGTCTTGATCACTGATAGATATCAACGTGCGGGCAACGCACGATATAGCATTAATATCCATATTTATAAACCGTCCGTATATTTAATGGATAATGTAACTGAACAAATGACAGGAAGGTAATAAAGATTGCATGTGAGTTGGTCTTTGTTAAAATAACGCAACAGCACGGCGATAATATTGTAAATATTTCGCGTGCAATTTATGTCTAATATTTTTATATGGATATAAATAAATAGTCTAGCGATTGAGAAAAACAGGGATCTTATTGAAAGTGCCTTTGATGTCGGATACGTATCAGGGATTTTGAGAGGGAGACCATTTCAGAAACATTTTGTGCTCTGATCTAACGTGTAGGTGAGGAGAGAGCTCGAGTTTCTTGAAATTGAAGATTTCTCGGAACGTGACATGCGGCCCTGCCATGCTGTGTACTCAGTATATTCAATTAATCTCCTTCCTGACGAGCCCTCCCAGCTCGGACTTTACGACCTTCATGCTGAAGAAAGGACTCGAAGAGCGCACCGCGATCTGAACGCGACTCTATGTCACGTTGAACATAAAAAATTGTCGCACGTGTGTATTATTCTTAAAAATGGATATGTAGATTATGTGTAATTGTTCCTCACGATTTCCTTGATTCCAAAATCTTACTTTAAATTCCATATACAATATATTTCAATAAAGCTGTAATATTATTCTAATAATATCAGAATTTCAATATTAGATCTTATATTATCAACATATTTAATATCGGAAAATAAAATGCAATAAGCAGAGATCGTGATAATGATCTCTACTTATTGCATTTTATTTTCCGATATTAAATACACACAGAAAAAAATGACTATCAAATCAACAATTCATTGTTTCATATATAAGCAAGAATATAAAATCTTCTTGGAAGAATTTGATAATCTTGCTCAGACATAATTTGCTCACATGAAGAAACAAAATTTCTTTATGTTAGCAAATTATGTCTCTTTGAAATTGTAAATACTTCCAAGGCGATTTTATATTCTTGCTTATATATGAAACAATAAATTGTTGATTTAATACTAATTTTTTTTTCCGTGCACTTATCCGTATATTAAGTACACTTATCAATCTAATTTCCTCAGAAAACCGTTGCAGCGCAATGTATCGGTAAATCAATTGAAATACAGTGTCAGAAGTACTTCTCACAAATGTTTCGTTCACGCGGAAGAAGCGTATGATTCGATTTCGGTCAAGGACCACCGAAATGACGAATGTAAGGGCCAGTTTTCGGAGTGATCCCATACAACCACTCGCGATCTCGATATTATCGTAAAGGAGGAGGAAGAAAGTCGATTCGACCACTTCCGCGCGAAGGAGAGAGAGATCGGCTGGCGGAGGGACGGAGGAAAAATACCGTTAACGGATGACGTCTATTAGGGATACTCTGGTCGAGTAGGGTACCCAAGGATCCAGGACCCTCCCTGTCCTTTCGCTGGCTATAAAAACCACTCGCCTTCCTTCTCGACCCTTAGCTAAAAGGCCAATCCTCCCTGCCACCCTTATCGATCCGCAAGGAATGTGCGTTCGGTTACTTTTTGACTTGCGGACTCTTTCTGTATTAAATCTCTTATCTTAGGCCAGCCCCACAATTTATCTTCAAGCACACAGACAGTTTATTGCTTCGATATTAGATTTCATGTAACACCTTCATTTCCATGTAAAATCTTATGAATTAATTACATCTGCGTGCAGCAGTTCTTAAATCTGAAAATTTTCAATTTCATACACACATACGTACCAACACGTACACACACGCGCACGCACAAATCTACGGATTATTTGTATTCGTGATACAATTATACTATAATATATAATATAAATGTTAAATGTCAATGTCCTTTCATAAGCTCTTTTTCATTCGCTACTAATCAATACCGCTTGAGACATTACCTGACGAAGATTACACGAGACTTTACACCGGTTTTTTTTTTACATCCTTCCACTTTCCATTCTCGTACGGTTTCGCGGAAGCATAAAATTCCCGAGCGATCCCCTCATCATTCTTATGCTTAAAAGTTATAAAGTTCATTCGTCGATAAACGCTAAGTGTAATCACCGTAATCAAATATTTGTTGAAACGTTCGAGAAATATTTATTGACAAACGTATCGGTGCAGCTATGGTGGTTACCGAAAATTTGCATTCCCTTAACAATGCTTAACGCACTGTTAGTATAATTAGTATATTAAATGAGAATAATACCATTGTGTGCACATACACGCGATTATCTGAAAAGCATCTATGAATAAGAAAAATGAGCCTTTACTCTTAACGTATATTAACATAAGACAGACTCAAAGTAGAAGCTCATAAGCTTTTTTTTTATTCGAGTGCGTGCGGTGCGGCTATGCTGATCGTCGTCAGGATAATGACCGGAGGAAGATGAATTAGATCACATTTACCTGTAATAATTACTCAGGAAGCGACGGACGATTTTAGTATTCAATCTTATTTTACGATCACTGCAAATGTACATGTACATTATCGCAATGGTATTTACACAAGTTCGAAATCATGAATTTTAATAATCGATTTTTAACTTATACAAATGATTCCCAATTCTTTTTTCAAAAATTCCGAATAGCAAACTTATAGCTTTAGAAACTTTGAAAAATTGGTAGAATCAAGAGTTTCAGTTTTATGTAGTATGTGTAAAACTATATAATACGAGAAAATAGTAGTGGTTTTGCAAAGTTTCTTTTTATCGATTTGGAATTAAGAAGAACTTGTCAGATATCACGATCACGATTAGTGGATCTCACGGGATAATAAATTAGATGTTATTGGTTTTATTAGAGGCCAGCGCGTTTCTATTGCGAAGAACACATAAATGCAAGCGAGTTACACGTCATGCCGGCAACATATTTTCCATCGGCGATGGCAGCGCAAGAAGGAAGACAGGGGAGTGCAAGGGAGTTGCTCGGAAGGGTGGTAGAGAATTGTGACGGCGGTGGAGGAAGGAGCGAGAGAGCGAAGCATGTCGTGCAGCCTATATCTAAGACGGTCGCATGTCATATCAGCAGTCATCAGACTGGGATATAGGTATGTCTGTATAATGCCGCGATAGTACCTCGTCGGTGCCCCTGTGTGTATATTACGGGGATTTAGCCCGTGTGCCCTCGCATGCTCGGAGACTGATGTGACCACGGAGACCGCCTCGTTGGGACATGCGAGCCGCCTTGTACGCGCAACCCTTGTCGCCTTCCAAGATCCGAGCGCAAAAAAATATCAGAGATGTTCCCGATCGCGAATAAATAACCGTTATTAATTGACCGGCGCGGCCGGAATTCTCGAGAGTGACTAACTAAACGCAATATCCGGATCCGCGCCATGCCACTCGGCGCAGAGAGACTCGGGAAGGATTCTCCAAGATATTTCTTATGCATACTTAATTTATATCTAATGCCTGATAACTGCAGTGACCGAGATCCGAGCAGTGGCATGCAAGCGAGTTACTTTATAAAAGCAATTCTGCGTTGCAGTTTATGCAATGAATTTTATATTCCCCAGTTTCACAGAAGTCATTTCTGATTTTTAAGCGTGATAGTCATTGATTTTAGAATCAACTTTACAAACGACTGATGATTCGCAAAATCTATTGTTAATTGTAGCTAGTTTTTATTTGCATTTTTAATTCATCTTTGTCAATGTGAATTGCTTTATCGTATTAACAATTTGTATTTTCAAAAAGTAAAATAAAAATAGTAGAAATAATTAAATTCTTTATCTTACTTTTTCTTCTTACTCTCATATATAAAACATATATTATGAGTAAACAAATATTATAAGATTCAAATAAATGAGATTCAAAAGTGCTTTTTGCATTAATACAATTAACAAGACGATAAACGACATAAAGAACATAGTAATTTAACAAAGAGAAAAAAATTGTATAAAATAAAATAAATATTCATTAAACACAGAGAAAAAAAATCATATAAATATCTAAATCATCGATGATATGGATACAAAATATCGAGACGATTCTACACGATTTCTTGAAATCTAATAATTCCGTTCGTTCCCTCATTAACATATCTGATTGTTCAGTAAGCACGAAGATATACGTTGTGGATATTCGCTGTGATGTATATGAACAAGCTAGCGTGTATCAGCGCTAAAAAAAAGTAGGTTGCCCGGTTGACCATAGAACGCTTGTGACCGCGCGAAGATTAAAAGCTTTTGATGTTTCGTATTTAAATTAACTCGTTATCCCGGATCCTTGAGCGTTACTATAAAATCGAGCATTCGTAAGACCGATTAAGAGCCTCGTTAGTATGCATTGGTACACCCCGCCGTCTTGTAACGAAACTACCTCATCTAAGCTGTGCGAACGACCGTGACGGACATATTCATGATGTGCGACACCGTACGATAAACCTTCTCAAAAATAGCGGCGCTAAATTGGAAATAATTTCAGCGAGAATGTATTACGTACTAATGATCGCAGTGCGAAATATTGCACAGAGCTAAGATATACCTTCGGATACACAGGAAGCAAAGAGCGTAGCTATTAATTTAAAGCAAAGTACGGGGTTAATGGTTAAAGGGGTACTCATGTGACCTTAGTCGTCATGCATTTATAACTAGTTCCGGTAGACTGAATAAACAAGGGTGATAAGGTCGATAGCTTATCTTTTTACACGAACATATATATCAAATATAATCACTCTTTGTTTTAGATTTATTTTCTTGATCTTGGCGTAAAAGATTAAGCATCTTTTAAAATCACAATGGATTTAATTACGAGTGCGTAAATAATTTCTATGTCGGAATAAAGAAGTAGTACGTTCTCCAATTTAATAATATGTCTCGATTAAATGTCCCGAAGGAGATTGAGGATACGCCGTAGATATTCTCACTCATTCCGCGACACAAATTATGCGCGTTCAATAAAGTGGACAAAGAACCATAGCGTGACTTCCGTGTTTCAGGTCAAGACAATATATTTCATCATTATATTATTACGCGACTGGTTATAAAAGCCATCATGTATTTATCGCTAGAACATTACTTTTATCGAAGCGTGAGCGAGATACACAACGAACTACGTATCTGCTATGGCCAGCTAAAGATTTATCGTAAGGACTGTACTCTAAATCATCGATCGATAGTACGTCTATGGCATATGTTACCATGTCACATTGATTTTTACAGATGATCTAGCTAGCATCTGCTGACGAATTAGCTAGAGAAGAACAAGTATCAAAACGCAATAATAATCTATAATATATAAAATGTCAAAAATACATCTCTAATATTGATAAATGCATTTACATTATCTCATTGTCATTATACTGCTTGATATGACAATTTATTAATATTATTTTTTAATCTAACCTCATCTCAATCTCAGTTATGCAGATTTTAAATATTGTGTGAATAAATTTTAAAAAGATTTACTTCTTTACAACTTTTCAGATTATCATGAAAATTTTAGAAACTACAATTTACGAAAATGTTGTAACATATCACTTGACAATGGAAACTAATAGAATTAAATAATAACGATAATAATAATAATGTAATTATTTATTTTTAAGTTTTAATAAAATAATAAGTTTTTAATTGCATTAATTTGACAAATTACAATAAAAATAATATATTAGATTTATGTTTACATATTTCGACAACGGAAAGTCAAATTTGGGAGTAATTTTAAACTTGGAACTTGATTGATCTAACTTATTTAATTGTTACCTCTTTTTTATATAAATAGCTATACTGACGACGTATTAGTGTGAATGCGTGATACCGTGTGACTTGTATGCGTCGATCAGGTGTACACGAGTGTGCGCGTGTTCGCAAGTGGGTTTGAGTAACTAAAAGCCAAGCGCGTGGGTCGAGTGAGCGAGTGTATCATAGAGAGGGCATTCGAGCGGAAAAACGCAACTAAACACGAGTAATTGGAAGGTGAAGGGAGGTAGATTTCGGCTCGGACTAGGTCTGTCGACACCCTTAGCGCCAGGGACGAATCCATATTTATTATTTCACCTAAATATGTCATCTATATTTTATAAAGATACGAGCTGCATTGCAGCGCATGTAGTTTCTCCTAACACAAGACGATACAAACAAAATAAGTATGCTAATATTAAAATTTACTTGAAACCATTGAAAACTCATATGAAATTAATTAAATAATTAATCAAAAATAAAATACCGTTAGGTGATTATTACATCTCTAAAAGTTGGCTAACATTGACGCATGCATGTTAAGCGTTTAATGTATACAAACACATTTTGTAAAGTATTTGGTTAACGCCGCGGGCAATTTTTCTTACGGTATGTACTGCCCTGCGAAAGCGTTCAAAACTCGAGAAAAACAAGAAAAGAGTTTCATGTCAAACTTTCTCGCATGTTCCAGTTTAACGCGAGAAACGGTAGTCGTCGTTAATGCGTTTTTGATCATTTTTTCTTTAGCGGCGAGAAAAATTTCGTACACATCCATTTCCGTGATCCGCCCGAGTAATTAAAAAGGACATGATAAATTAAGGGGCGCGAAGTCTTACAAAAATACGATTTTATTTAATGTGCTCTTCGAATGTTCAAATAAAAATTGAATTTCTTAAATTGTAGGTCGTATTTCGCGCGTGTTGTTACCCGACAATATTCAGAGTAATAAATCCAACAAAGAGCACCCTTGTTCTTCGAAGAGCGTCCACGTAGGATAATAAAACAGAACGTTTCAAGTTACATTGCGGCTGTTTTCAAAACAGAATTCAATCTTTTGAACAGTTGTCATTATCACAAGCATCACGAACCTTTTGTAATGTTAGACGGTCATAAAAAATCATCGCCCGATCCTTTTGACCATTTTTTATGCTATACTTGGAAAAGACATTTCCTGATGATTTTATAGCTAAATTATGATATTTCGTTTAATTAAAATTTTATATCGGTACGTGCAGGCGGGCACGAGAATCAATAATTTAACTAATATTTTATGTATATTATAATTAAATTAGCATCTGCGTTATGTTATTAACATATAATTTATAAAATCGCTGCCTACGTTAAAGTTATTTAATTATAACTTTAGAGTTATTAAAAAAATGATGAAAGATTATTTTGTTTTCACAAGTTTATTAAAAATTTGTAGAAAACGAATGTGCCTCCAATTGTTCGAGAATCTTGGAACATGGAAGGGTAAGACAATTTCGCTTATAATCGAATTTGTAAACCGGAATCAACGCGCTCCCTTAGTAACATCGAGGGTTGTTATTCGCAGAGCACTCCATAGAAGCGAAAGAGAGTGAGATAGAGCGTGGGAAGTGATTTAAGACGGTCTACTCTTCTCCTTCCTCCCCGTCTCCGTTTCTGAATCCTCTACCCTCGCTCCTCTACCCTCTCTATCTCATCCCTCGTGCATGGTCCCCGAAAATAGGCAGCAGGGGGTTGCTTCGCGGCTGCTGTTGGCTTTTCGTTGCGGTTTGTGTGGGGGATGTTTCCTTCCCTTGTGAACATATCCGTACACCCTGCCTTCGCCTTTCCTTCATCCCTCTCACCCGCATCGCAATCGTCTGCCTCTTTCTCTCGTATAAACCGTAGCATATTACTGGCATGGCGGTGCCTTCAGCTCAGTCAGTGTAAACCCTTGAAGGCATTTGCTGATTCAAATTAATCACAACCGAGCTAGCCCGAACCACCTCTTTACGCCTGGTCTCTGCCTCGTGAGCATCAACAAACCCGTCCATAGGAGCAAACATCCTTAATCCCTCATTGCTTCATGTCCATTCAACGCTACATTGTTTGATAAAACTTAAAAACTTCTCTCATGAATTTAATAAAAATTAAGTAACATTGCTTTTATATTTAATAAATTTCTAAATTTATTAAATATATTTAAATTTTCCACTACGGAAATGATTTATTTTTCTGTTTCCACAAAAAGATTTGTCTTTTAATTATTTGTTTTGTAACGACTCTAAAATTTAAAAACTATTCTAATTAAACCACAATTACTTATTACTGTAAATTTTTGCGTGGAAAAGTCTTCCAGACTATTATATTTTAAGTCCACAACTTTTGCCGACAATACGGCTCCGCAGTGCGATCGTAAATGTTGTCGTCGACTACCATTAAGAATCGATTGAACAAAGACGTGTCGGAATCCGATGGAATCGTTTCCCTCCAACTCTGTTGCCGACGCCTAAACGAGGGAACGGAAAGATGCCGTGCTCGTCAGAGAGGAATAGGGACGGAGGACGAGCGTAAGAAGGGAGAACGTAAAAAGAGCGTTTTTCATCCCCATGACACAGCTACCAGTGGCTTGCTAGATTTTCGTCGCGCTGCAGCGCCCGTTTCGTACGGTTGGAAAGTAGAGAAAGACAAAAAGGAGAAGGCAGAGGGTTGGCGGCGCAGAGGGGGGTGCGAGTCCGACGAGAGTGCTCTTTAGAATTAGAGCAGAGCAAGCCACCGCGCCTCTCCTTCTCGGATGCATTCTCTTTTCATCTCAACAGGCTTCCTCTCTTTCTCTTTCTCTCTCCTCTTCTCTCTTCCTCTGCTCGATGAATCTGCGAGGCATCTCATCACGCAACATTACCCACCGAGCTCCGCGACTCCTAGTTTCCCTCCTCCACTCTT
>QKQZ01039961.1:0-24255 GCA_003595255.1 Solenopsis fugax
GGGGGGTATTATACGGCGGGATTTTTGCAACTCCCATCTGTGCAGCGCGCTATACACAGAGAACAGGACTGGTAAGTCATCCCAGGCAGAGGCGACGTCAGGCCCCGACTCGGCAAACATTCGCTGCGAGTCGTGACAAATGCGCCGCTCCGCGCCGCTCCGCGCCGCGTCGTCTCGTGCGAACGAGGTGCGATCTCCGGGACGAGCCTCTAATTGGAGGTGACAATGCGACAAAAATTCACATGCGGTTCAACGCATTCATCAAATGTTTGGCAGAGGAGAGGGAGTCCGGGAGTCATTGCATTAATGCAGGCGGAGTCTCGCAAAACCATACCGACCGACCGACGCAACTTTCTCGACACATTGTAGAGGCAGACAGTCGCGAAGGAGGCGAAGGTAAACGTCACGAGGCATGCCGCGGCGGATCGCCTTATTGCGGGACACACACATGCACGTAGAAGAGAGGGTGCTCAACCTGGGGATCTTTTCGATATCCTCTCGATTTGTTCCCCCTTTGGGCCTAAGCAGATTCATTGACTTATAATCTTAAGTCACAATTTTTAGAACTTAAGTCTTTGTCTTTAATAACGCACAATAACTGTCTTGTGTCTCAAGTCTTAAGTTACGAATAGAATATCTTTTTAATTTAAGACTTGAGACACAAGACAGTTATTGTGCATTACTAAAGACAAAGTCTTAAGTCATAAAACTTGTCTTAAGATTATAAGTCAACCATTCTGCTTAGGCCCTTTATTTCATATCACGACCGTGTCACGCGTTGGACAAGCGAGGAACGAGTAATTTTAATCAAAGATTGAGGAAAGATCGTGTAATCGATATCGTAAAATCGTGATCCTCAGGTTCCGACTGTCTCCAGGCTGAGTACTCTCTTACTCCCTACCTAGGGAGAAGGTAGACAAGAAAGCAGCGAGCGTCCATCTGTTCCCAGGCGCGACTTACCAGTGTGAGCAAGAGCTGCGCTCGCTTTTCCTTCAGCACATCCGCGATCTCGTCGGTGTAATGAGTCTCGTCCACGCAGTATCGTTTCTTGAAGTCGTCCAGGGTATACAGCTTGCCCTGCCAAATCGCGTACTCGGACGGTAACCTCGGCACGAAGAGGGTCGAGGCACCGGTGGCGAGGTCGAGAGCGCCGTAGCAGTCTGGCTCTTCCACGCCGAAGCACCATTGAAAGAACGACTCCTGATAAAGAGAACGAATAAAGCTATGTACGAGTCGCGAAAGAGTACGGAAGTCGCAATAGCAATGTTGAATAATAGAGGGGCTTTGGAAGAAGAACGTAATAATAGTGGCTCGACGATCGTCTAACGTCTCTCTAAATAACTAACTCTAGAAATAGTGTTTCACGTATGAAAGTATATTACCATCTAATGTACAAATATCCTTTCGTCACGAGTGTATACACACGTGGAAACTGTCGCATTACATAAAAATTACGGAGCGTAAATAAAGTAGTAAATGGGGATAATAATGGGCTAATGAAAAATGCAAAAGATACATATACGTGACGAACGTTTCTCCTTCTATTGCAAAATCGATAACCGTTTGCATAATCGAGGTGAGGAACGGCCGGCGTTCGATGAGACTCGAGGAACGTTCCGAACGTCTCCCCGGTGCGATATTTACGACTATTTCCAGGCAGGCGGTGGCGGCGGCGTAGCGTTCCCGTTCTCGGAGGCGAGCTCCATTCTCGAAATCGAATGTCGCGGTATTTATTCCACCCCGACTTCCTCGTGCAAATAGGTCATCACGCGATATTACGTGAGAAATCGATGCCGCCTCGGCGGCGCATGCCGACCGTGTGTTCGAGAAGATACGCTGATATCGTACACTAGGGGGAGGAGAGAGGGCCACGTCATCGAGCTCGAGCCGATGCCCAGGTACAGCCGTCGAGTCCCGGTTGTCAAGGCGGCTTTTCTCGACTCCTAATAGACGAGTAGTTTCGCAATCGTGCGAAACCGAGTCCTGGCGCGTCCGTCGGTCATCTTTGCGGACGATACGGATACGGATCGCCGATTACGGCGAACGGAATTTCTCTCTGCTTTCATATACCGCCGACTCTTTTGTGATCCTTTCTTCCTTTTTTTTTTTTATTTTTTATTCCGTCTTGAACGCGATAAAAATACTGCAGCCGATTCTCCGTGGCGATCTCACGCCCGGCCGGGCTCTTGAATTCTCTCTGCGGAGGCTTCGAAAAAGCTTGTACAGGAAACAGGATCACGCGAGTGTGTCCGCGCGCGCGAGCGCGCAAGGCGAGGCCTCCTCGGCGCTTCCCCTTCGCCCGTGATGGCCGAAGCGGAAATGCCGTTCCTGGTTTCCATCGTTCGGTGCCGTTTTTATCAGTCAAATCGCCGCGATCGCATCGCGTAAAGGCGTCCTCGAAGATCTTCCCACTTTTTTTCATGGTATAAGCGTTCAGACTTTCTCGAAACATTCAGGTCAAAAAGTTTTTTGTTCGTGGACTTAACGGAGGAACTAGGCATGAGTAAAAAAAGAAGAGAGAACGGGTTTACCGAGAAACGGCCAACATTATTTATCACGGAATCGTTAAAATGACATGTCTCGTTTTCAGTTTGATTAATCCCTTCTGTCTCACGTGTTGCTAGCTGGCTAGCTGGCCTAAACTAATTCCATTTAATTTATTGATAGAAGTAACATTCCATTTCCTGTACTTTAAACTTATCTAGATGGTATGTTTATTTACAAGTAAGATTTCTCTGAATGAAATTTCGCTCATTATCAACAGTGATGGGCTGTTGAACAAATAGAATAATTCAGGGTTAAAACGAAAGAGGTATGCGCTCGCACGTGGAGATGGGGAAAAGAGAGAGAGAGAGAGAGAGAAAAAAAAGAAATGCGGCAGGTGCAGTCGCGAAGAGAGAACGGATCTACTATATATACCTGATGCTACAATATCGCATCTTTAGCGACATTGGCGGAGGCAGCATCACCGCCGCCGTTGCCGCCGCCGTCGTCGTCGTCGTCGCCGTGAGTTTCGAAAAATCCGGCAGATCGGAATTCCAAGGGTGAAGCGATGAGAAATGAGCCGAGCGAGCCCGTGCGAGTTGTAACGCGTTGCGCCTTGTTATGTTTGGGTTCAAGAGCTGGGCCATCTCACTCGCTCCGTCGCCTGGCCGCTCTCGGGCTCTCATTTCCGTCCGATGCTGAGAGAGAGAGAGAGAGAGAGAGAGAGAGAGAGAGAGAGAGAAAGAGAGACGAAGACGGGAGATGAAAGAGTGAGTGAGAGAACATCTTGAGAACGATCAGCCATCAGGTCAACGCGCTCTCGGCGCAGCCAGCAGGTATTATCTTAAAGAAGTTCTGTATATATATATATATAGATATATACAGTCGCACGATATACCGCGTGTATCTCGCAAGCATACTAGCAGGGATAATATCTATTGCCTTACCGCAGCTGCTTTCATACAGGGCGTTAACGAACGATTTTTGTACACTTTATTCACGGAACTTTCTTATACCTTGAAATATACGTAATAATCAAAATCATCGAATAAAAAAAAGATCTCTTTCCCTCACCAAAGTTTTTTTTTAATTATGACATTATTATAATTCACTGAATTATTCAAGAAGTATTATATTATCATTATTATCGCTGACTCGCCAAGAGAATGGCACATGTACCGGGCGGGCAGCCAGGAACGCATTGAGAATACGACGACGACGACAACGACGACGAAGACGGCGACGGATTAATGCATAGCTGCATTAAAAAAGAATCCGGCGACGAAAGGGTCCCGTATTGATCGCAACATCGCGCAACAATAGCACCGCAATATCGAATTCAGCACGAGTACGTCGTTTTAACTGTCGAGTGAACGGAGCGAGCGCTGCGCACAAAAGAAACGAGCGGTCCGCTATTCGCCAAATTAGAAACTGGAACACCATCTTGATTGCATGCATACATGATGCTCCGCAGTAGCACCGGATGTACCAGTCGCGGATCCAGCAACAAATCTTCCCATCGACTTTTTTTTCTACAAAAAGATTTCGCTCCAAACCCGCCGTTGCTCTATTTTCAATCTTCGTCGTCGAGTATATTTCTTTCTTGAAATAAAATTACAAATTACACATCTCCGTTAAAGCTACTGAAACTCGAGAGTGAGCGGATGGAGATACATTTCTCTCTAAGCTCATAAACTCGACGCAAACGTCGCGTCGCCTAGGAGGATCAACAATGACGCAAGCGTAGCACAAATTCGAGCTGGTCTGGAGTATCTTGAGATAACATTCACGTTAAAGATCATAGCGCAGTAAAAAGAAAAAAAAACATTGTAACCGATAAAACTGAAACAGGAAGCGAATCCTTCAGTCGCGATCGAGCGCTTTTCTCGAGAATTTGCTTCGCTTAACAATGAGTTCCGTTTTTCTTTTGCGCGCCACTGCCTCAAACCGCGAAGATACTATCTGTAATTTGACTTTGTTACGTTTAAAATTTCCATTTTTCCTCCGCGCCGTACGAAAATTTACCGTACGAATTTACCGTAAAGCAAACCGATCTCGAAAAGCAATTTGGGTCGCGAATTGTGTAGCGTTTATGCTGAATGCGTGTGATTATCAATTCATGATAAACATTGAATGCAACGCATACATGTTAGATTAAAATTGAAACACGCGGTTGCATACCCAACTAAATAATTGAACGCAGCCCCGTGATTTCCATAGTGGTTTGTAAGGTAAAGAGTAAGTTACACACAAAGTGTCGAAAATCACTGAAACAGCGTTATTCTCAGCTTAAGAGACTAACAATGGCCGTAATCTCAATGAACAAATTCTGAATAGTGTAAGCGGTTTGCACCACCTGTATACACACAAAGATCGCTCGCTGAGCGTCGAATACAATCGGCTCGAGTTCCAGCATATATGCACATGAGAACACAGTCAGAATATATTTTAACATATGCATCTGGCATGTGTGTGCTCGGCAAAAATTTTTTCGTGCTTATATTCCCTCATAAAATTAAATAAAGTACGAGTTGAAAGTGGTTGATAAGAGATGCACAAAACAAAATAAAAGTTGTTAAATTTTTGTCTACATTACTTATTTCTTATTTACTTTTTATTTTTGTCAATAAATGTTGCTTATATGAAGTAAAAATGTAAAAACATTGAATAGGTGCATTTTAGAAGACCGATACGCATTCAGCAACTTTCCTATGTGTGTGTGTGTTTAATGTGGATAAATGGGATTTTAGTAGTGTGGCCGGATAAAATAAAATTTTGCTTTACGGCTCACTGAAAAATTCACGGTCAATCGCTAAACAAAGCGCGCGTACGAGCGACTTTGGAGCACGGACGGATGAACGGAGCGGAGCGGCCGTATGTTTTTGTAGAGAGCGCCGTCCGAACGGTACCTTTCAGTTCTAGTAAAGCGGGTTTTAAAGGCAATCTGCCAGATCGTCCGTCTGCGCGCCAGGAGCGTGTCTCGACCGGATCGTCGCTCGTCGCGTCGATTTTCGGCGACTCGCGCTTTGACGAGAACGTGTTTTCGGCGCTGTAAATGCAGCGGAACTCCATCCACCAGAATAGTCCGGTGGAGCGGTTGGTTATTCATGTGAAGCGAGAGTTCATAAACTTCCAAACAGAACTACCTCCCCCTCCCCTCTCCCGACAGATATTTCCACGCCATTCTGATCCGCTGTATTATTATCGCCACGGTACTGTTACTACGGAAATTAAATTAATCTCAGAAAATGTGAGAGTTCAGCGGAGATACAAGAAGGCAGGTGACTGCATTATACATATACACCAGATAAGCCAAAGTGAAATATCACGTTGTAGAACAAAGTCGTATGCGTTTGCACAATCTTATTTTACTAAGAGCTCCACGATACTTATCACGCCAGATAAAACTCGCGTGATAATGTTTGGTTTTCACATCTTGTAAAATTATCTGATATCAGCCAGGCTGCGCGCGAGTGAAGAGAATTCTAAAAAAAATTTTACTACATTGAATTACAAACGATGAGTTAGCGCGAGGCAACGAAAACACTTCTCGCATTAATTGATTTTATTATTGCACTTATTTTTCTTGGTATGCTATCGAATCCGTTTCGTATTACGTTTTAATATGAAACGAGCATGCTCTAATAATAAAAAAGTATAATTATTCGAATGTTCATGTATTTTCGCGCAGCTTTAACATGTTAATTAAATCCAACATGCCATAAACTTTCGCAAGCGTGTACACTCATCATGCCAATCTTATCGATGACTAATTTATCAACATGCCTTCGTAACAGTCGCAGCCATATGGCGATAAACAATCCGAATTCGGTAAATTTAATTCGCACGAATTGTATTTCGCGCGGCACTGCGATCACCCTTGTCGAAATAAATTTAATTAACTTTCTCACATCGATGCGGGGCTACGGGTATCGAATACTTTGCAGCCAAGTTCGATTGTCTTCACGGTCGTTAGTTCGGCAGGGACGTGCGACAAACAGCCATAAAAGTCAGACCACGTAATTGCGGTTGAATCTTCGGAATTCTCTCGTCAGCCGCGATCGCGGACTTTGCTTTTTACACGGTGTTTCTGAGAGATCACGGCAAGGAAAAACGATCTCTTCTTCTTTGATCGCGATTCACACGAGTCTAACGTCTAATGATTGTCGACAATGATATAAAGTCCAGTAACATAATAAATTCTCTTACAGAGTAAAATTTTTAATGAAAAAGATTGTTTCCAGTAAGACTGTTGGATTTCATAAACTGCATCTAAATCTGCATTTAAAGATTAAAATCCAAAATGGCACTGTTTTCTTAAAATAAAATACAACGATATGAGTCTAATGTCTAAATATTGTCGATATAAAGTCCATGTAATTTGATAAATTGTTATCTTACGAGTAAAATTATTAATGAAAAAGATTGTTTCTAGTGAAACTGTCGAATTTCACAAAAATAAAGATTCAAAATTCCACTGTTTTCTTAAAACAAAATAAGATTCAATAAAATTTTTTCTTAAAACAAGAAACTGTTCACGCGACTCGTTTGAAAAATTTAGATCTTGCGCGTGTTGGCGTTTAGCAACACGCGAGTCGATTACATTTTCGATCTAACAAAGGGTATGACACAATAGCATGTGAGTACGCACCTGTCTGAAGGGCCAATTTATGTCCGTGTCGTTGAAGGGAACGTCCACGCCACCTTGAAGAACGACGAAAGTGCCTGAGACGGTAATTTCATTGTTCGCTCGAAGACGTGAGATGAGTCGCTGGCGATTATTGCGAAAAAGGGACGTGGGCACTTTTAAGGTCTCGCCGTCCCGCCAAAAATGTGGTCTTTTGCCGCACCTAAAATTACGACTCTTGCATTAGCGAATTGTGGCATTATGGAGGAAAGGAAAAACGATCGCGTCTAATCGATTGTATTAATGAGAGATAAGAATTGTTCCAATTTCCTATTGAAACTTTAACCTGAATTCCGAGTTCGTTATTGAAAATCATGAATAAAGCTAACGCGAAAGCATTGAATAGCATCTGACGTTACGATACGTTGTTCGCAAATAATTATTTTGCTTGCGATAATATCACTAAAACTTTCTAAAAAGAAAGTAGCCGCACGCTCGTTGCTCTGCTCGTTTAACTCGTCAGTGCCTCTACTTTTGCAGCGCGGCCTTAGAACACTAATATTTAGGTGATTCATAAGAGTTACATCACGGAAATGATAAAGTGTAATCGTATGTGCACAAGAAAATCCACGACAAAAAAAAAACTTGGAAGCGAATACACAATATAACAGAATTGACGCACAAAGCGTCAATTCTGTTATATACTTTACGTACGAATGAATTAATGCCGATGTCGTGCGTTTCTCGAGACCTTCCTTACGCGGATTTGTCATAGCTTTGATTTGAATAAACCTCGGATAAAGGCGAGCGGACGCGCGAAAAGGTGAAAAGGACCGTAGGAAAAAACGACCGATGACTACACTACTTTTAATTAGCATATTCGTGTTCAAAAATAATATAACAGGTGTAATCTGAAACGTCTATCTCGGCTACTAGAATTTTTTTGAAAAGATATATTACTCTTGTTCTTAATTAAGAATTTTAATCACAATTTGTATCACTGTCGAATGTTTCGAGGCAAAATTTATATCGGCGTTAAGGGACCCGAGGATCGTGTTTCGAGGATCGGGTGATGAGAGAACGAAGGCTCTCCGTGACGTCTGTAATAAGATCGCGCGTTGTAAGACGACGTGCTCGATATTCGGCGGCTAGTAATTACACAGCACGAGCATAAATAGAACACTCGAGACACGACATCTATTCTCACGAGAGTGCGAGAGAGAGAGAGAGAGAGAGAGAAGTGGTTTCGTGCGGCCTCGCGTATACGTATTCGGTTTGTATTTTAAGCCGTGTCATTGGACGACTCGCGTCTCTTGACTGACACAATTCTTGTTCTACTATATATCCTCTCGAGACGAAACGCGTGACGGCGAGCACAGGAAACTCAGAGTGCCGCTAACGAGATACACGCGCGGTAATGTGTACACCGCACGCTATACTTAACCCTTCGCAACCCCGTGGCCGCCCCGCTGCCGCGTTTAAGCTTTCCTAAATTCCGCGCGTATACTAATTTAGCCACGCAGGATCGCGCGTCACTTTTAATGTCTACTCGAAAATTATATTTAACTTGGCAGTGACAACCGAAGAGTGAGAAAGAGAAAAACAGGGAGGGAAAGAGAGAGAGAGAGAGGAGGGGGGAGGAGGAGGAAAAGTCATGCACGTGTATGCAATGACACATGCTTTTTCAATTCAATGTTATGACATGGACTTTTTTTACGCGAATATGATACACACGGAAAACTTCATTGTCGTAAGAATAGTAATTACTCAATTTTTAATCTTCTTCTTTTAAATAACCGTTATCTTTGGAAAGAATATTTTGTTGATAATAGAATCTTAAAATACACTCATCATTTACTTGAAATAGGTAATATTTAAATAGGTAATATTTAAATAGGTAATATTTACATACAAACTTCTGTGTGCACATAGAAAAATACATATTGTAAATTATTTGACTTAAGTGAATATTTCTTATTTCACATATATAGGTATACACAGAAAAAAAATTAATATCAAATCAATAATCATATTCTTATATATAAACAAGAGTATAAAATCTTCTTGAAAGAATTTGAGATTGTTGATTTGACACTAATTTTTTTTTCTGTGCAAATATTTCATAAATTCATACATCCGCAAATCTATTATAAATTCATCAGAAGCAAATTTATTCAAAATACATTCTGAATAGTAATTCAATCTTCAACCAAGAATATTAAGTTAAAACAAAAATTCGATTATTCTGACTTTTTTTACAATTTTATAATATTCTTTGAGAGTATAAATTCTTTTATTGAGTACATAATAATGAGTGTCTTTAAAAATTTACTTTATCTTTATCTCTGTTAGAAATTTAAGTACGATTTAAATAAGATATAAAGAGAGAGAGAGAGAGAGAATACTACTTGACATTGGACGATACGTTTTTTTATTACGAAAGCAGTGAAAGCATAATGGGTCAAATGTATGATCGGTATCTTCCACTGGTTTTACGCGTAAACACTGTCGCCAACTTTCCTTGACTTGCGTACGTGAAATACGCCGTCGTGAAACACGCCCGACACGAAGATTCCCGACGCAAACACTCTCTCGAAGTAAAGTATTCCAAACACAACAATTACAAGTCCACAGTCGTACGCCGATTAAGAATGTATGATCGATACAATCTCAACAAAAAGTGACTTGTATTATTGAGAACACAACAATTTTAGAATTTTTAGCATATATTCCATGAGATGACTATTGGTTTTAACTGTATAAAATTAAATTAATTCTGGTAACCATTAATATAGACGTTAATTTTACATACTGTACATGTTCTTAATTTTGCCGGATGTGACTGTACAATTAGACAGCTAATTTGCAACATTTGAATCCTTACTGCATATTTAAATGCTTAGCTGTGTCTGAAAACTTATAACAGATTAATTTTTAATTAATAACTTTGTAACACTTTTAAATCACTTTTTTAATTGTATTGCCAAATTTTCCATTATATTTCTTTAATTCATAAAAAGTCCATCTTTAATCATAAATATACATTAATTAACTTTTTACTTGTAAGAAAGGATACAAAAAACTTGGTGAATAAAGTTGAATTTTTGCAAAGGCATCTAAATAGATGCTCTAATTATTCATTTAATTATTGAAATATTTATTTAAAGTAATTCAATAAAGTTAAAATTAGCACAAAAAATCTACTGCCGGCTCGTGGCCAATTCTTTTTTTTTTATAATTTTGTTTGAATTATTTATCCATGATATATTAAAATGTAATATCTATAATATCCAATAAATGTATATAAATATTAAATACTATTTGCCCTTTTTTATATTTAGACAAAATATTTCAAATAACATTTTACATAGATACATTCTTTAAATAAATATTTCTATTACCAAAAATAAATATTTCTATTTCAACTAATTATTTTTTCCAGCATTGCGATAAATCGATTTTAAATTTTAATATATTTTTATTTTTATAAATTCAATACAATTTTATAATATTAGTATCATCTAAAATAATACGCTTTATCATTTTTTAACAGATTGAAGCATTTTGATTTCTCGATCGTATCTCCTTAATAACTTCGTTCTATCTGACGAGCTGCGTAAATAAAAATTCGCATCGCAGTATCGAGCAGTCGCGTTTGATACGAACTTCTTGAAATCGGCGCGCGAAAGATTTACGCAGCTGAATAATCAGCGCGATGACAAGTCGTTTCAAGAATTTCAATGTTCCGAAATGTAACGTCGTATTATGTTACACACAAGGCATTACGTCATCTTTCCTAAAGGGAAAAAATTGGCATGGTTATCTAATCACGGCGAGTAAGAAAGATTACGTCGTTTTCCCTGCCGATTTACTCTACGTCGTTTTGCTAGACGCTGCAACAATCTTGTAATTTTTAGCTACGTTATAATCATTACTCTTATCAAGCGTCGTGCAAATAACAGCATTGTTTATCGACGAAAAGGACAGACGAACGCACCAGTTTCACGTTACGTAAAGCGTCGGCATTGAAAAAACACGGTGCAAGCGAGCGGCTCGAAATTTAGGGGCTTGCAAACAGCGCCGATAACGACCCACCGCCGTTTCGTTTATCATAAAGTGCGATACGACGTACATAATATCACATGACCGCAGCCGTAGAAAGAAACAAGTTAGATAGTACCTTGAACCTCGTTCTACTCCAGTTACGTCATCGGGAAACAGACTGGAGCAGAAGCGAGTCGCCGCTTTCTACTCCAAAATTTTGGAACACTACAGATTAATATCCAATCATGTATCAACATTGAACAGAAAGAGAGGAAAGAAACCGCGTAAGGATAAAAGGTTTCGACGACGTTGCTCTGATCGCAAAATTTGGACTCCGTTTTGAAAGCGAGACACGAGACCGCGTTTGTTCGAATCGGTGTCTGCATCTATAAATAATCCGCAGGAAAGTTAAACAAGCTGATTTCGCGGAAACCGTTATGTAAAGAATGCAAAAAGAGAGCCGTGTGTATTTTTAAGAGAGGTCGCCGCTTCCCGCGTCGTTCGCTCGCGCGAAACGGCCGACCACGTGCTTAGCATAATTACGAACAATGCAAACGTAAACACATCATTAAATTCCGCATGCAAGTCGGGCAACCTAGAAACCTTCTTTAAAGCACGGCCGTGTTTTCTACGAAGAGCTCCCGCACTCTCCGCGGGAAATAAAGACACGTCACGTCCGTCAGCAAGTGCGCGGCTAGCCAGCTATACGCTTTTGCGTTAAATCTTATTTTTCCTTGTGAAAACGGAACGTGTAATAGGCAAAAGTAATTGAGGGTTGCTCTATAGCAGTTTACCGGTACCGCTGCTGCGAGGGTGAATCAATCAATGTGAGGAGACCTTCAATTATTTTGACCTACTACACGCGACGTTGTTAGGTAGCCGCGAGGCCTTTGTAGCAAGTCCCAGTCCAACCCATTCGTTACATCTCGCACGAGTACTGTTATCAGACAGTCCAAGGGTCAACGCGATCCTAACGGAGTGCGGATATGCCTAACCGCACGTATAACCTCAAAATCCAGCCAGGCCAGATTAGAAGAGGGAAAGCGAACACGACTGACGTGGTTAAATGGGAAAGAGCGATATATGCCAAGTACCACGGGCGGGCGAGCTCGCAATTCGTTCCGCGACCTATTCGCGCGAGCATTCCGCATCGATCGACCAACCGCCCGTGTTGGGAAATCCGTGCACGCTCGCCTGAAGCCGACGTGATTTCGAAAGAAATCCTCGTGCCGTAAACACACGAGAGAAAGAGAGATTGCTCCGATTACTCCGATCACATCTGTCGAAAGCAACGGAGCTCGTTTCTCGACTTTGCGCGCGAGCCCCGAATGGAAATGCTCGCGCTCAATTAAACTCACACTTCCGCGAAGGGCAATGACACAGCGTAAACATGAATCGTGATGTACATACGAGTCCGCGCGGCTACACTCCGCCGCCATGTTCCTCACGAGTGTTTGTTGCGTGTGCGCGCCGCTGTCCGTCGTCCGAGATGTCGATGATCCCCGTCTCGAGAGTGCGATCGTCAGAATTTGCAGGAACGGTCCAGGTGGTCACTGCGCAGCGGCACCGTGTTTCGTGTTTCTTTATAAGGACGCGAATCGCGCGTATCAGCCTTGTTATCGGTGCGCGACAATGACACTACGGATGCGAACATCTGACAGCTCGGCATGCAGTCACGTGGTCGCCGGGCACGTGGTAGCCGACGCTGGTCGATGGCGACCGACCGCGCCCGAGACGCCCTCATTCCGAGCGCGGCCGATGACGCGATTTCACGCAACACTCTCGCCGACAAAATGCCGGGACCCAGTGTTTACTAATAATTTACCATATAAACAAAACATCTTTCAGATTTCTCTTGTTTTGTCCTGAGATATCTTGCATTTTTTTTCAAAAAGTTTTGAAGATAATTTTTTGAGATTTACAACTCTATTTACAAGATATCTTGTGCAATATTTTAAAATATCATTCAGATGTCTGCAGATGTGCTTGAAAAAATCTAAAAAAATCCTGTGACAAACATCTTAAAAATATTTTTTAAAATGTCTTTCAGATGTCTATAAACATTTTTTGAAGAAATTCTAAGTTTCATCTTTGTATATAAAATGTTTTATAAAAATATTTTATCTTTACCGTATCTTCATATTTTATTATATTAATAAAATTTGAAATAATTTATAGTAAAATTCTACGAAGTTATCTTTTTATACAAAATGCTTTATAAAAATATTTATTTTAATTTTACCATTCATATCTAAAATTATACTATATTAATATTTGAATTTATTATAATTTTGTAAGTTATTATCATAGTAAAACTACAAACACAAGATTGCTATTAATAACTATATAAAATGGATCTCTTAACTTAATTATTTCATGCAATTATAGTCTCAAACACTTTTCTTTCAGTGTTGTATTACGAAGAAACATTTTTTTTTTCTTCGTCGTAGCAAACGCTCGATTTGTGTTAAATAAATAAGTAAAAGTAATAAATGACGAACAAAAGAACGAGACTTTCTTACGCAACTCGATGTTAGAGAAACTGTTTCCCTTGTGAGAGAGAGAAAAGAGTATAAAATATGTAATAATACAAATATAAAATAAAGTATTGTATACATGTTACTTTGTACTTTTCTCCATGTATTTTGCAGAGAAAAAACTATTTATAATTGAATTATGAAGAATTTAGGATAGATAGGACATTTTTCAAAACATTCAGCAAATTATGAAAAAATTACAGATTGTTTTATATTGCATTTGAAAGTAGTAGAAAAAATTTGATAACAATTTTCTATCTGGATAAAAAATTATTTCAATAAGAAATAGACATGTGTTCTAATGGAATTAATAATGAAATAATGAAATTAAAAAAAACATCTAAATTTTTTATGTAAGTACTTTAAATATTCAAGATGATTTATGTAAAGTTTCATTGTGATGCAGAGATCAGTTCTGTAAAAAATAGACAATCACGTAAAACTTAATTTCTGCAAATCATTTTTAATACTTAAAGTACTTACACAAAAAATCGAGATTTTTCTTAAAGTTATGAAAAATAATTCAATTTTTAATGACAAGTAGAGTAAATAAACTATAAAAATATAATCTTATTCACACAACTTTCATATCATAGTTTATTTGAAGTGTTAATATTAAACACATTTCCAAATTTTGTTTACTTTATAAGGACTGTATGTCCGATACATCCTTAAATTCGTCAATCCGAAAATATTCTTATATTCCTGTTCAATTAAAATATATATTATGTCATTTCTTCGACGCGATCATCGGAAAGAGTGAGCATCTTAACGTGTTATCGCTTTATTTTTTTCTTTATCTTTCCTTTCTAACGGGGTCGCATCGTGTTCGTTATCTCGCGCCGAAATCTATGTCAACACACGGACAAGGCCGATCTCTGTTATTAGACGAATTGTTGACTTGCGGCCGCGCCGATCAGAGAATCAGCCAGAGATCGTTATCGAGCCGTCATCGCTCTGCAATCACAGCATATAGAAAAATAATATAAACTCGTTCGACGAGGACATGCCGATAAGAGAATCTCAAGTATATCTCTGTGATTCGTGAAAACATCGCGTGTTGTTAATAACACGATGCTTATCACATTTATCTCGTGCATTTCGGGAATGACGTAATATCAACAGTGTTGCTCGTACGACTGGATTGGACCGAAAGGCGAATCGAAATTCGCGGCCGATGATTCATTATACGAGGGTCTGATTCACCGGTTGTGTAGCACGTATTCCTGCCCTGAACGGTTCTGTCCCAGTCCCCCTTTCCCTCCCGTCTCGAATCGTATCCGGAATCCGACATCTCGAAATGCGATTTCATTTCATCGCATGTTTCGCTTCTCAGGAACACTGCAAATCCAAGTGTGTAAAACATGTAGTCACTTTTTACGCATTTGTATTTTTTACACATTAAATTAATTTTATGCGTGTAATTTTTGTACTTTTTACACGGTTAGACGTGTATTGATATTAAATTACAAAAAAGTACAAAAATTACACGCAAATAAATGTGTAAAAAGTGACATGATTTTACACACAAAAATACACACTTGGATTTGCAGTGAATGTGTACCTCGCCGTACAAAAATCGCGCGACGCGACGCCGTCTCGCATACATTTATAGCGCAAGGTTTTCTTTCGAACTCTAGATGTGGGATCCTATTCTCAGTTTACTAACGACAGGCCCGAAGGCCTTGCACGCCGAAGGTCGTGCGAGCGTTACACGCTATTATATAAGGCGCTATTTGCCAGTGCAAAACGTGATAAAAAATATCGTCGGCGACGGCGAGATCAATTAAGCGAATTGATATAACACTGAATATTTACCGCCCCACTTCTGAGAGTTTGAAAATAAGAGACGATAAACAGAGATTTTGTTTATCGATTACTCGGGCGTAGTTTACCGTTACTTTTATCAGCCGCTGAAGAGCTTCGATACGACGAGAAATCAATTCCTTCCCGCCCAATTTAATTTTTTTTTATCGGAGCCCAGGGGCGTCCACGTTTTATCGTACACAGATAATTAAATTATGTATTAATAGCGTGACGAAGTTAATACGTGCATATCGGTTATATAGGGTAAAGGCAGGTAATATGAAATATGTAATAGGGGTTTTGTTTTTTTATTGAAAGTACCTCATTCAGTTTGCAATCACTAGAAGTTGTTGCAATTGTTGCAAAACGCTCTATGATGAACATCGAACCTTGTGCAACACAACGATTTTCTTGTACACAAATACTTGTTTACTTTTACCGCTCCTGAAGATATTACAGCATTGTCTTAATCGCGTTCCCACAAACTCAAAGTAATCTTTTTAATATAATGTGTATGTGTTTTATTCCATTCTATAATATAATATTATACTATTTAATTGTAATTTCTAACTTCTTTATTGACTGGAAGATTTTGTTTATCATATCAAGTTGTGCAAGTAATATGAAATAACGTACAAATTGAAACAAGAACGCCTTCTACGGTCAAGCTAGATCTTAGTACTTTTATTTATTTTACTTGTGTGATATTTTAATTATTTTATATACCTTTTTTCAAATTCAACCGACTAAATTCTTTACAGTTTTTTCAGAGGAGAAAAGGGGTTTAACATCAAGATGTAAGTTAGCATCGTCAATTATTAAATTGTTCCTAATTTAATAAATGTGATATTACCTGTTCATGTTCAACTTATAGCTGTGTTATGACCGAAAAAGTAATTCGGCGCGCAGTCGATTGAATTTGAAAAAAGGTATATAAAAATCACACAAGTAAAATATATAAAAGCACTAAGTTCTAGCTTGACCATAGAAGGCGTTCTTGTTTCAATTTGTACGTTGTACATTATCGATCGAATATCTCTCTAATTTTAATATGAAATACTTCAAGAAACAAAGAATATATAGAATATATAACGTTTTTTTTTATTTTTAATATAAATTATATCTTATATTAAAAATTATCTCTTTAATTTTAATTATATCTTATAAATTTTTGGTATTTTATTTTAGATGATAATGTTTATTTTACATAATAATTTAATGATTTAGATTTAATTTGTTTTTCAATTGTTAATATTATTTTATTTTTTTACGTGCTATTGTACAATAAAGATATGAACTATGTTTTAACTGTATTTTGATTAATTTACATAAATAAACAAGTTTACACTTTGTTTCTTATGTTATTCATTATTATTTCTGAAATTTAATCCGTATTCCATATTACATTCCATTTTGTAGACCACCTTATTTTTCCACTTTTTACTTTTTTTTAATACAGAAGTTGGATTTAAATTTTGGAAACTGATTGCTTGACGTTATAGCTCTAACATGTTTCTTAAGAGTTCTGCATAAATTACAAGTCTTACCACACATTTATATTGAAGTAATTTAAAAACAAGTATTCGACATCACCTGCCTTTATCCTACTTAGGGCACGTCACGCGTTTCCGGGAGGAAAAAAACAAAAAACAAAAAAGCTAAAGATCCGGGAGAAAGAGTATTTACGTAAAACATTGCAAAATTCGATCTGATAAGGACGGTGAGATATCATACTACTGCTAAAAATACTACGCTACGATAGCAGAGAATTTACGTATTGAGAAATCCGATCGACTTCTTGCCCGTCCCGGAGACTCCTCACGTGATTAACACTCCGTACACACGTTGTTTTTCGAAACTTTCTCTGCACACGTTGGATCACGACACCTTCGGGTTAATCCTCATTTACTTTTACAAGTATAAAAAGTCAGTAACTCTTATACATACAGAGAAAAGTTTTCTCAATTAAAAAAAAAACATTTGTTTGAATAAAAAAAATTTGTACATTGCTTTACGGTAAAAAAAAGTTTCTTTAATTTGAAGAAATCTCTTGGTTGTTCCTTTTATTAGAATTACAAAAGTAGTTTGATTATGTAACGCAAATCTTTATTTAAATGAAAGAAGTATATTTTTAAAAGCAAAACAATTAAATTATTTCTTATATTTCTGTCAGTACTTTGAATTAAGAAATTATTTGTTTGAATTAAATTAATTTATTTTAAAAATAGTCTAATTTCTTGAAAACAAATAAATTTTTTATTTTCTTCAAAGATTTTTACTTCAACTTAAAAAAAAAATCAAATTAAAGAAACAATTTCAATCTAAACATAACTTTTCTCTGAGTGTACTTAAAATATTTGTGTGGTTGCTTGTTAAAAAAAATTATACATAATTGTTATAACTGTTTACGATGCTCTTAATTTTTCAGAGAAAAGAAATTCGTAGGACAAAATTGTCGAATCGCGTGTACAGAGCGTTAATGGGTTTACCACCTCGTTCCTCTCGCGCGAACATTTCTATATTAATGCAAAATTAACATCTGTGTCACGCGCGCGTGCGCGCGCGCGGGACGCCAGATGGTAGACAAACGTACAATATAAATGGACGTTCTTGAATTGGGTCAGGCTGCGCCAAGTTTTCCGCCGTTTATTTTCGCGGCGGGGCCGTAATACACGCTCACCCATTGATTACTTCGGTTACGCGATAGCCGCGCGCGGCAAATACGATTACATTCGGGAAAGTTCTAATTGCATAAGTGGCAAGAAACGTACATATCTCCGTGCCCGGTAATGAGGCGAGGTCGTTGCGACAGGTCGCAATGCTGACGAAAACGGTTCACTTAAGTTAACTAAAACCTCGGCAGTTCCGTCGAAGTAAAGAGCTGACGTTTTTTATCGGCCCGATTTATTCATCGGTATATACTCGCTGCAAATACCGAGAAATGTCGCCAGTCACTCGATCAAAGTCTTCGAGGGGTGACTCGCGAAAAGCAATCGACTCCTAAACTATCTCTGCTTTCGAACTTCTGTCTCGACGATGACATTTGACTTTTCTTCAGATCACGTCCGCTCATTAATCCCAACTTTTGCGTCACGAAAAAAAATATTACCTGCAATGGTAAAACATATTTCGAACAGCAAGGCTCATAATATCGAAAGTCATTATTAAGGCAACGGATAGATTATTTTTAGCGTTTGCTTAATATAAAGAAAATTAAGGTAAATCGGGAAAGATGCCAGTAATAATGTACAGAAGATAGACATTGAATAAATATGTACGCGATTCACAATGAAATTAAAAAATCCCAAGACTCGAATAATGGCCCGCGTGTCGTTTCATTACGCAACGCGATGAAACAATTGCGTCGCATTACGTGCCGCGACGAGGTAGCAGCTGTCGTTAATTTCTGAAAGCGGCCAATTATTAAATGACCTGCCTGCCTCGAAATTGACGGCCGACCCTTTCCCCCCTTTCTGTCCTCTCTCTCTCTCTCTCTTTCCTTCGCGCCAGCAGTTTCAGGTCAGAGGCGTCGGACAAAATGGCTCGTAAAAACGCGCGGGTATCGTTCTACATCCGTTCTAGGACCTCCAAGAGCCATAATTTACCGCTGCGTTATTACGGTCATTATTACAGTCGACGCTTTTGCGGAAATTACTGTGAAATGGCACTCGGTCTGCCAGCTCGCTCGTTCGCTACGCGTCAACACGGTGAGCTCGAGCTTTCGGATCTCGCAGCGCGATATTAAAAAAAGGACCGGAAGGGGTCGCGAATGTTGAACACTGAAAGGCCTACGCTATGCGTTATCAAAATTCGCGGTGAACATATATCGTGGTTTCGCGTAATATCCCGGCAGTTTATCGCGGCGTCCCGCGGTTACCATCAACGGCGAGATGGATCGACGAGCGTGCGAGGCTTGAAAGCAAATCTTCTAGGAGCTGGCACGTAGAAGCGGCTTTTAACGCGCGCCAACGATCAGAAGGCCAGTGAACTGCCGGCTTATACGGGGTGTCCCGTTACTGTACCGCCGTTCCTAACGATGATTTTATTTGACGAAACGCGGGTCGATATTGCCCTAACAATAAGACAAATTCGTAGGAAATACCCGTGATGTTTTTTTAAGCGTTTCAAGTTCTGAAATTCTGGAGTAGATACTATAAATTAGATTACACCGAAAGGAGGATTCTGTCATCCGTTTACGCACGAATGGGCAAGCTCAGCGGAACGCTACGCTAAACGATTCCACGATTAGCTTGAAAATTTTCCTCGAGCGAAGGAAGAACGGTAATGACGAGACGTCCCGTATAATGCCAGTATACGTGTATACTGTACGCGACGTATTTGTGGCACGCTCCGTCATCAGACACACCAGGCAGAACCGTTTGATGACGCTGGAAGGAAGGAGGGAAGCGAGACGGTGACAGGGACAGCAAAACGGAATGGCGCGGACGATCGGTGGAAAGTTTTCGCGTGACAGCGTGCGGTCAATAGCGAGAACAAAAACACGCCGCTACCTTAGGCATACATAATATATACACTTGTATATCTGCATCGAAACTTTGAACTTTATTTTTTTTTTTTTCATAATTAAGAGTTGCCGGGCGTGCAAGCCCGGCGATCACAACGAGATATAGTTTCCATAATGCACGGTTCTTTAACGACGAACTTAGAAATGAACGAAGGATTGCGCTCACACGTAGAAAAACAAAAAAGAGAAGAAAAAAAGAACGAAATGACTAACGCAACTCTCTCACGCACGCATCTCTCTCTTTCTCTTTCTCTCTCGCTCGCACTCACGCACGCAACGCATACACAAGCATCCTCGTCGGAACTGTGGAATCCTGACGCAATTCGCTCCGCTCGTAGTAGGTACGCGCGATGTGGTACTAATTGCTAGCTTATCTAATTAGTCGGATAAGGCGGCGAACGTCGTCGGGACCGACGACGCGAAGTCCCGAAATGATTCTCGCTTCTTCGCCTCCCCCCGTGTAATCGCGCTACATACAAGTGTGTCGTTTTATTGCGTCATTCGTGTGTGTGTGTGTGTGTGTGTGTACGTATGTGTGTCTGTGCCGCGACCGCGTTTACGCCAGCATCGTCTACAATAAAATCCCGGACGCTGCAGCCGTGACGTCACTCTCGCGCGCGCTCCCCGGAATAATCGAGGGCTTCTTCGAATTGATATTGCGAGGTTTCGAAATAGAACGGGCGATTTCTCGCTACGAGAAATTAATAATGAGCGGGCGCCACGAAGACAGTGGCATTATCGCGAGAAATTAATAATCCTCTTTGATAATTATGTCAACTCGTGACGTCACAGCTGCCCCGTAGGGGTCCTCGTATTATTCTCTCTCTTTCCATCCATGCGAAATGAATCACGCGACGATGGAACACCATCTCGCCGCGCGTGAACTCGTGCACACGTGTCGAACGCACGCACGCGTATACAGACGAACTTGTACGTGCGGATACAATGTAACATCAACAGCGTGTCTCTCCTCTAGCGATCGATAGCGACAAGTAACTATGCACTAAAACATGCACAGAGAAAGGGATATAAAGCTAAACGTTACTATTATACAGATCCACGTTAACGCGCGATCTTCGTTTCCTCCTTCGACTGACTATCGTCAGTTTCTCTCTTTTTTTTTATTTTTTTATTTACCTTCTCTCCAGCAGATTTCCTGCAACATGGACATTATCTAAATCTTTGACATTCTCACGTCTCTTCGTTAATACTCCAGCGCGTTTGTCCTAATGATACAACGGTCGGAATCCCGTAGAGATTTCTCTTCAGAGCTCGTAATAGTCTTCGAAAGTTCCGTCAATGAATTTCAAAATCACTATTTCCTCAATATATGTATATATAACTTTATAAATAGATGAAGTCGCGTCCCACCAGCCGGGTTACGGAAACATCCGTTTATACAAGTCTCAGTCCGAGATTCTCGCGATACAATCCTCGTGGACGTAAGCGTCTTTGTGTAAAGCTTCCACCGGCCTCTCTCTCTCTCTCTCTCTCTCTCTCTCTCTCTCTCGCTTTTCGTCGAACGGACGATAGAGTGTCTTGTACCCTTTAGGATTAAGGACGCAGCTGTCGGGAACTAAACCGAGCCTAAGCTAAGCTACCAATGATCTCGCCTCGCATCGATTGGCTGGTCCGCTCGTTGCGCGCATCATGAAAAAATAAATTGAGATCACCGTGTCTCTGTGCGTCCTCCTCTCACGTGTGTGGCGATTGTGCCCCTAATACTTTCGCCACGCAATGCAAAGGCATCGATAATCGTTGATCGGTCGCGCGAATCGTGCGATTTAACTCGCTCAAAGTGTAAGACCGTATAATCCTGGGGCAGGACCTGATTGTCCTCGTCTAACAGCTTGAGAAGTATCTTCATCGATACGCTCGTGTACGCTTTTCTCTCTCTATCTCTATCCTCTACTCGCACGTGCACGTGTACAACTTTACATCCTCGTGCGAAGTCTGCGCTAAAAAAAAAAAAAAGTGCCGGATCTAAAAATTTGGGAAACCCCGATACTACTGGAATTCTCGCGACAACGCGGAGATCTCGTCCCTCTCCCGTTTAACTCTCATTGTCAGACTTTTTTCTTTGGAAAGCTACGGACGACTCGCCTTCGTCGCGCTCGGTGAGTTTCTTTGCGGGTGATATTCTGATTCTAACGGAAAGTCTCCATTTATAGAACGTCGACGCGAGTTCTCGTGCGTCGCGTGAGATAACGATTCAGCTTGTTGTAAATCGATAGGCGAGCAAGACTCATCGTTTAAGCTCACAGGTAACCGGCGGTGAAATCAGACAATACGTTCCGTGCTTCGAGAATTAAAAAGTTCCCGCGATACCGTTCTTCGAATTCGAACGGCAAATGTAGACATGAGAGGGAGGCTGTCATGTAATAATTACAAATCAAGTTAAACAGCTATTGTTTCGTGGTACTTGCGTGTTCACGATGTTCGAAGCGCGTATAGTAAAGAGTCCTTTTTATTTTATTATGCCAAACTCTATATCATTATCATTTAGAAATTAATCCTTACAGCATAAACATGAGCATCTCGTGTTCGATCGGTTTCTATTTATGGAAGTTTCTCGTTTCACAAGTAATTAAATTATACTGCACATTTTATTTAATTTTTTTCCTGGCGTTTATTCCAGAAAAAGTTCTTGAAAAGTTCATAAATTTGTAAAGATTTTTTAAAATAACTTTGAATAAGTGAAAAAGTGATTGGACATAAAAGTACCCATATTCATATGGATAAGATGTCGTTTCTCGCATTGAACTGTAAGAATTAAACCGAAAATCCTGTAATGTCTCCCGCAAACAAACTCCAATTACAAAAAAAAAAAATTGCATCGTTAAACAAATACAATTGTACTAAAACTTTATTAGATCTTTCTTCGTTTAATGATAGAATCGAGACGGCAGCGTCTCGCTTAGTCAGAGTTAACACAAACTTCTTATGCAACTTGATCAAAACAGTTGGCGCGAGATGACGAATGATGACGTGTTAGATTAACTCTTCAAATACTGGAGGAAACCGTCCGAACGTGTAACTAATGACTAATTTTTAGAGCAACGAGGACGTCGGAAACCTAAGTCTTAAACTCTTCATCGAGCGTCGGAAAAAAAAAAGATAAATCTCTAACCAGCAGAGTTTCGTTAAATAAAACGTTATACAAAAAAAGTATTATGCTACATATTTTTTATCCCCGCCTACTCGCTTAGTATTTGAAGCGTCAACCAAGAGTTTCGTGAATCAACTGACGGGCACCCCGCACCGTGATAACGATATCTATCGATATTTTAATAACCGAGATACCACACACGAAACAATAAATCAATATAGGTATCTATGTTTTCCAATACTTCAAAATATATACAAAGAATTGTATATCGCGGCCTTGCGCTACGATTATCACCAGTGATATTTCTCAATGATTCGGGATATCGATAATGATCGTTAACACGGTTGCAGGGTATCGCTACGAAAAAAAAAAAGAGAGGAACATGTTGCAATGTGATTACTGAAGGCGGACCGACGTGCGCCAAGTCACGTCAATCCGACGTTAATTCGCCAGCGATATTTAACAAACTATCTACGACGATTGCGATGTGGAACGCGTATACACGGGAAAGGAACGTCTCGCGCGCACATTCCGAACGGCGGCGGTGAAGCACGGGCCGCCTCGGCGGCCATAAGTCTTCCACGTAGGTCCGTCGATACAGCGGCGAGGCGAAGCTATCGCGCAGCGCCGACAACGCAGCGTATTTACAAACACGGCCATGTAAGGCGAGTTCTCGCCTAATTGTGTCTACACACACGCAGGCCACGCACGCACGCACACACTGCCGCATCGCACCGTCCGTCGTTCCGGGACTCCCACGCGGGCAGACGAAAGAAAAAACGTGCTCACACAGGATGTTACCCCTTTATCGTCTTCCTTCGTCGATGGGATTCCGATACACTTTCGAGGGTCACAAAGGAAGCGTCCGCCGGCACGGACCTACGAAAATCCCTCGTCCCTTTCAACAAAAAAGAAAGAAACGCAGGGGACGCAAGAGATGTCCAGCGGGGATAAAGCGGCATCGCGTTCACAGCGGGAACGCAGGAACGTCCGTAAAAGTGCTCCTCGGGCGCTGCTGCCGCCGCGCGCCTCACAGCTCTAGGGGCTCGTACATCGGCGGTAATGGCTCGTCCTCGGAGTCGTAGAAGTACGGTTTCCTGCGGTAGCCACCACCGCCGCCGTC
>QKQZ01039973.1:0-10982 GCA_003595255.1 Solenopsis fugax
CCGATCATGAGCATCGTGAGTACAGTGAGCGCTGTGAGCGCGAATCGGACCGCAGCCTAAGAAGTACCACTACAGTGCCGTATTCCCCCACCAAGTTTTTTAGGCGGGGTTTTTCAAGCGCGTGCAGCACGTACTGTATCGGGGTACACGACGCGGGAAATTTTGTTCAGACGCTGACCTCGATAGAGAGCAAGGGTTAATACTAGATGATTTAAAAGAAACTTACTCTTCGGCTTTCTTCAAGAAGACTCCTACGTAAGGCTGATTTAGCTTGATCTTTCTACGTATCAAATCTATCAGAACTGGATTGCTAATCTCAATTAGTTTAATAAATCTAGGAAATACTGGATTTCTATTGATAGCAATGACTGGTACGTGAGGCCACACTTCAGGCACTACTACAGTCGCAGGCAAAGAGGCAGGATAATCTCCAGATTGTTCTCCATTGCCATCACTAAACATATAAAACAAAAAAATTGTACTTTCTCAGAAGTAGAAACAATATAGGTATTTTATGACAGCTATTTTATAAGATATGAAATTTATAATAATAGATAGAATAATGATAGTATATGTAAAAACATAGGGAAGCTAGAGACAAACAATTTGAATCAAAATACAAAGCAAATAAATTGACAAACAATTTGAATCAAAGTACAAAGCAAATAATTGCAGAAAGAGCAAATTTGTTAAGGATGTATTAAAGATTACACATATTTTCAAAATAATAAAGAAATTATTTTAAAATTACAGAACGTTCTACATTGTATTTGAAAATAATATAAAAAATTTGGCATCGATTTCATAACTAAATTAAAATTATTTAATAAAATTATTTAAAAATTATTTAAAGAAATAAAAATGTACTCTGATGGAAATGTAATTAAGAAATAATGATAAAAAGTACTTACGTAGATAAAAAGTACTTTAAGTTCAATATACAAAATTTCATTGTACAATGCAGAGATTAGTCGTTCCATAAACAAATAAAAGGATCCCGCACAATTCTTATGGAAATTGGATTTCGGTGGAATTGGCTGAAAATTTAATGTCCTGTACACCTTGTCATCCTGATGAAAAGTCTCCATGGTCACAACCTCTAATAATTGACCATTTAACCTTTATGAGGCGTTACTTATCAAAAGTGTCTAATGTCACTCATCATTTTCTTATTTTCAACGAGTAAAATGCATGCTTACATCATTATTTACATGTTTTTTTAATTATTTCTATGTATAATTTCAAATAAAAAGCTGCAAATATGGCATTGACTTAAAGTTGGAAATTTTCAGGATTTAAATCAATATAATATTGTATTAAACTGTCGCTTAACTCAGGATCTGAAATGTACTATTTTGAAATATGTTTATATTTGCGTTTTGTGGTATTTAGGTTGCAATAATATGAAAATAATATCAAAAATCTATCAATTATGTTACTCGATAACATACTTGATGATAATAATAAAATGCTAGAGGAAAACATCAACCACAGAATTGAAATAGTTCCTGATTAAGGTATACACGAGTTACATACTTGTACAAGTGTATAACTCATGTATATACCAAATATTCCATACTGTGAGAGGGGAGGGGACTCATTTTAATCAAGCACCCCGAAGTGAGAGGCGAGAGTCTTTAATTAAGCATCCCAAAGCCACTCACCTTCACTCTCTCTCTCCCTACTTTAACTCCCTATAGACATATTTCAAAATAGTGCATTTCAGATCCTAAGTTAATTGATGTAAAGCGACAGCGTTCAATACAATATTGATTTAAGTCCTTAAAATTATCGACTTTAAGTCAATGTCATTTTTGCAGCTTTTTATTTAAAATTATACACAGAAATAATTAAAAAACATAATGATGTAAGCATGCATTTTACTCGTTGAAAATGAGAAAATGTGACATTAGACACTGTTGACAAGTAGAGGTTAAATGGTCAATTATTGGAGGTTGTGACCATGGAGACTTTTCATCAGGATGACAAGATGTACAGCATATTAAATCTTCAGCCAATTCCACTGAAATCCAATTTCCATAAGGATTGTGCAGGATCCTTTGTTTATTTACAGAACTAAACTCAAAATCTCTGTGAAACATTGCATAAATCATCTTGAACACTTGAAGTACTTATACATAAAAATTGAGATTTCTTTCATTGTGTTTTAAAATAATTTAATTTTTAATCAGAAATAAAGTAAATAATCTATAAAAATGTCAGAAATATCAGCAAAAAGGTCCAGTTATTCGAATCCGAATAATATTCAGATTTAATTAATTGTGTCTTCATGTATGGTTCTATAGTCTATATACATGTGCTCTCTTATTATTACCTATAAAAATGTGTTGTTAAATAAAAATATAATGTTTTTGACAAAATTTTCATATGTATACAGGACGAATCAGAATAAACTAGCTTTTTACCTATGAGACAAATTATCAATTGCACATCAAATCAAATACTTAACAGTATATAAACCAGGAGGTCGAGCATGAAACTTTTTCCCTAAGGGGAAACGTGAAAAGTGAAAAATTGCTCCATTAACTTCAATGGTAAAATTTCCACTTTTCCTGTTTCCACCCTAGGGAAAAGTGAAAAATTTCTCCATTAATTTCAATGATAAAATTTCCACTTTTTACGTTTTCACCTTAGGAAAAAAGTTTCATGATCGACCCCCAGGGGGTCGATTATGAAACTTTTTCCTTAGAGTAGAAACGTGAAAAATGGAAATTTTAACATTAAAGTTAATGGAGAAATTTTTCACTTTTCACGTTTCCCCCTAGGGAAAGTTTCACGATCGACCTAACCCTCAGGATTGTACAGTAAATGTCAAGTTATATTTACGAGATTATGTATTATTTAAGATTATGTATTATTTACATATTATTTATTTTATATAAAATTTATATTATAAATGTGGTATGCAGTTTGGGGAATCTTGTAAATGTTCGTAAATTTATATAGAAAATTATTTAACAGATTTGCTTTTGACTGATACACGGGACTGATACAGCTTTCTCGTTATTTAAATGTATTGATACACTTCCAGGTTATATCGTTTATATTGTATATGCATCAGCCGAATTGGATGCTTATTTCATATCATTGGTTATTGCAATAAATATTATCAAATACCTTGGTGGTCAAACTGGCTAAGTTATCCACCTGGAGAGTTGGGAAATCCAGGTTCAAACCTTGGTCGTAGTAATATTTTTTGCAATAAATTCTTTCCAGTTTTTCGGGATAAGGGAGGATAGTAAAGATACTTGTAGCACCAAAATTATTAAATTGAGTAGCAATTTAATTTACGTGATATTACATTTTCTTAGTTCTTCTTAAAAAGTTTTAAGTCTGGCAAGTGTGCTGCACGCAGTTTGGAGAATCTTGTAAATGTTTGTAAATTCATCTAGAAAATTATTGCACATGAGGATCTGCTTTCGACCAGTTTAGCCTTCTCGTTATTTAAATGTATTTACTTTATATTTACATAAATCTTTTTCATACAGACAAGCAATGTAAATTATAATAAATTGGATGGCAGAACATGAAAAGAAGTTCATTGAGTTATAAGATTGTTAATATATCTGCTTTTAGTATTGATAAAATAAAAATGTACACTATTAAAAATTTTAAAACTGAATTTCACTATTTTTGCTCAAATCTGAATCTTTAATGATTCATAGATTATTCACATAACACATAAAAGTTTATGTGTTACAATAATTAATTTTATCGAAATTTGGAAAGAGAGTATATTTAACATTTATTACACTTTCTAGTTCTTCAAACTGTGCACCCCATATTCATTGGCCTTAAAATAAAACATAGCTTTTAAAATAAATTAAAAAGAAAAATATCACAATATTAAATTGCTAATCAATCTAATAATTCTGAAGTTAACAAGCACTTATAAGAAAGTTTATATTGTGTATACGTAATACTGATTATTTCTCTGTAAACACCCACCCCTGATCTATATACCACTAAGTCGACTTGACATGCATTCAATATAAATTTAGCTTGTAGGATAAAACACTGGTTTACTTCATTCTAATTTATTCTATACAGTTTTTTGAAAATAAATATTAACGCATGTACATTTTCAATTTACTTTACAGGAACTGTATAAGTCATATATCAGTTCACAAACTAAAGAAAGAACATACTTAAATTTTGGAAAATTTGGCAAGTTAATGAATAAAACAAAAGTTAATTTAAAAAATCAGTATATGGAAACTAATTAAATTGAATAGAATAAACTAATTAAATTAATAATAAATAAAAAATAAATAGATTAAAATAAACTCATTTACCTCGGAGGATCTTTATCAGAGTATCTCTTAGCCGAGAAAAATCTCACTGTCGTGAAATGAAGTTGAGCGATCCTCAGTAATCCTGACTGGTGAATCGGATATTCTGCTCGCGCCGGTCGCAACCTCGTGCAAATCAACGACGACGCCGGTGCGTGATAATCCCAGGCCGACCGGTCTCCGCGGAACGAGCGTGTGATCGCGCCGCGCTGCCGCAAAATCAGTGGCAGCTTAGCATTCACCGCTATCACAATGCGCATGGTCCTCCGAAGCCGTTGCGAATTCTCATAAATTCTAACCCGTTTGCTGTTTTCACGAAAATTGTCTGAGGAAGAGAACGAGATGATAAGGTTATGGTGGCAGACAGCGTGAAGACGCAACTTATAGGATGACCCTAACCTATTATCTACAGAGGGTGCGTTCGCTTTGACGCTCATGCGCTGTAAGCATTATTTCATCCTTCTTGTTTATAAGTATTAAACAAGGACAAATGATGCTTACAAGCGCTGTGAGCGCCAAAGTGAACGCACCCAGAGTAGCAGAACCCAGGCAAACTCAGGAGAGCCACACTAGCCACCCACAGAACTTCCATGAGGAGAACACAGGGCTGCGTACATCGCCCAGGTGCACCAGATTTTCTATCCTTGTTTAACATTCGGTAAACAAGAAGGATAACATGATATCGTTGATGTTTCCCGCTTTTTGAACGCTGTCCAGGGGTGCGTTCAAAAAACGGGATAAGGAAGAAGTATGTACATACAATAGGTGCATTTAGAAGCGCTACCGCTTAATGAGCATTTGAAGATGATTAGTTCTTACCTCTGGATCCAACCAATCATCTTCAAGTGCTACTTAGCTGCTCAGTAAGCGGTTGCGCTTCTGAATACACCCAATGGGTGCATCCAGATGCGCGACCGCTCACTGAGAGTGTAAGTAGTAATTAAAAACGATTGGTTCTTATCTTTAGCCTAGCCAATTATTTTTAATTGCTACTTACGCTCTCAGCTCTCAGTGAGCGGTCGCACATCTGGATGCTCCCAATGTAAATCGTGTTTTTGTCCTTTTATCAATTCTATTATTTTATAAGAAACAAAACTTTGTGATAATGCTGAAACAATTTTTGTACACAGTTAATTGAACTGTTAGATATAATTTTTTAGATTTCAAACTTCAATTAAAAATCTAAAGTTTACATTATGTGCATTTTAGATTTTCAGTGCAATGAATTTTAAAACAGTCATGATAAAATATTTAGAACTTTAAAATTTTAACTTTTCATGTAAACTTTGGCTTATTTAACATAGTTGCACATATGAAATTGCACTAATTAATAATTTAAATTATGTTTATTAGAAATTAAATTATATATTAAAACAATTGAATTATTTTATTATAAATATTATTCTGATAATGTACATTATTTAAAATTGCAAGGAACTAGGCTTGAACAAATTAAATCAAATTAAACAAGATATAATATCAATACAAGCCAACTACAAGATCTTCGTATGAATGTACTTACAATAAAAAATGTATTATTTTGACATGAAAATAGTCTCAACTTAGGAAATGTCAAGATAATACATTTTTTGTTGTATATGCTAAGATTTGGTGGTTGGTTTGTATTGACGTTATATTCCATTTAATTTGATTAATTTATTTAAATTATTAGAGTAATTTTTATAATTTAAATATAATTTTTTTTAAATTAAATTTAATTATATGTAATTTAATTTATTAATGTAATTATATGTAATTATATTAGTTGTTAATATTGTATAAATATAATTTTATTATTAATATATGTATTAATAATTGAAATTATTAATAAGATAAATTTTCATGCAGTGTAAAACTATATAAGGTGCAAAATAAAACTATATGTAATTTCAGAATTCAAAGAACAAAAGAAAAAATTTGGAATTTATATGAAAATGATACTTTCTATTATTTATGAAGTTCAAAAATGAAAAGTTTATGAAAAATAATTTCATGTTCAACAGCATTGCTTTATTAATTGTTGTAGATTTACTTATATTTTTAATTCTACTATAATTTTTATAATAAATAACTATTATAATTTTTATTAAAATGTTAGAACAATTTTATAAAAGCAGAAAAAACATTTCAATTTTTCAAATTTTATGCAGATACACCCAGTTTCCTCTGTGTTCTCTTTATAAATCATGGATAAAGATATTGATAGACAAATAAATAAAAAATTCTTAACTCCACAACCTTTAAGTAGTAACAATCGTTTGAAGTATAAAATATCTCAACTTGCTGCAACAAAAACAAAGAATAATAAAAAGGGAAGCAATGAGAATAATATCATTGATTACAAAAATATTTCACTCAGTATGACAGGTAAATTATTATTATTACAGCTATGAGAATATTATATATACATTTTGTATTATCAATACTCTGTGAAGCATATAAAAAAAGAGCATTCTTTTTTTAAGAATATCTTTATTTTCGAATTGTTAAATATTGAAATGAGTTTATATAGCAAATACAATTTGTTTACATAAAGACTTTTGTATGATTTCATAAAAAAAATATATTCTCATTATTCGATAATAATTTTTATTTATAGGGAATGTAACTATCGAATAAAAAATGACAAACAGATCATTCCACGCTATTTTAATCAGGACTGGTCACTTAATAATTTTAAAAAAACTTTGATATTGTAATCACTTATCTATGTTTTGAAATTTTAAAACCAATTTTTAAAATAATATTAATCTTATGTTTGGTTGCGGCGGTCGTTTTAAGTCGGCAGCGTACAGTACTTTTTCAATTTTCAAGCATTTCTGTTAATTGTTGTAACTCTTATTTTATTTGTCCGATTTGCAGGAATCAAAAGTCACTCTTTTTAGCTTAAAATGCTCTTTTTAGGCCATTACAAACTTTTTCCCTAAAGTTAATAGTTTTTATATTATTTTGGATTCTTTCTGAGGTACTAATTTTATATTTTTCTTCTCTTTAAGCCTAAATTTTATCACAAAGGGCACACATCTCAATCAATATTTTTATGTGAATAGTGGGATACCAGATAAGTACAAAAATAAATTTGAAGTGTTTTATCCCTCATTTTTACTTTCAAAAGTAAGAAAATTGTAAAGAAGTCCAATATTTTGGTAGCTATAACTGAAATGGGGGATCTAAGAAAAAAATCTGAAATTTGTACCTCAGTAAAATCTTTTTATGTATGTACAACATTATATTAAAAATTGGTGCAGCTGATTTGCAGAGTAAGAAACATATTTTAATTTTAATTCTGTAAAAAATTATGTGTTTCACTTGTATGCTAACAGCTATTTATAATTACAAGGTCATTAAACCGAGCATAAAGAATGGAATGTATATATTAAAAATATTTTTACATAGAACAAAGTCTTATAATATTACGAAACGTTTTGGCTATACTTAGCCTTTATCAATCGTATAATGAGTATTACATTAATCTTTGCTAACAACATTATTTCTATTAATAATTAGTTGTGCCAAGAGCTTCGCACCTTCCGTCAATTATAGCCAAATTGCGACTTATATCGGACAAACTAAGAGACAGTTAGGCACGAAGCTAGAATCAAAGAACATAAAGTAATATAAGACTAGACCCGTCAAGACATTCGGTAGTCACTGAGCACATTATAAATAAAAATCATATGTTCGATTGAGAGAACACACAAATTGTAGACAGCGAAAAAATTTTTTACAAAAGACTCATATCTGAAACTATACACATAAAAGAACAAAAGAATAGCATAAATTTAAACAGGGACCATTCCAAATCGGATCACCTCCTCTAAATCGAACATTTCTATTTCTATCGATTTTTAAATAGAATTTTAAAAGATTTTAATGTATTTTTTTCAGTATTGAGTAAAAACGAACAATTTAATAGCAAAAAATAAAAATTTTATCAAAAAAAAAATTAGTGACAATTTATAATTAGACGTTTCCCGATTATGTTATGATATTGTTATTATATAATTAGAGTTGAAATCAATAAAATTTAATTATTCCGAATCTGATGATTCATAATATTTTGTTAATTTAACATTTCCAGGACCAGATTTGGTCGGCCGATCATCATTGCTACGATTAGGTTGTAATTCTGATGTAAAAATCCGATTTGGACATGAGTCCTTTCGAACCTTGGAACAAATTTTATAATAAACCGCAAAAGTGAACACAAAACGATTGATATTTTTGAATTCTACACTCCTTAATTATCTTAAACCAATTAACCTTTCAAAATTTTTTTAACACCTTTTAAGTAATAATTTGCAAGGATTTTCTATTTTTAAAATATTTTCACACGATGGCTGAAAATACACATTTGTGTCTCATTTATAAATGTTAATTATGACAGAGAATTGTCAAACTGCTGTTACATCTTATAAGGTCTTTACTTCTGCTTAACCGTATTTAGTTAAATTAAAAAGGTCCTATTTGGAATATGGTCCGATTTACCCCACTCTCCTCTGTATAAAACTATAAACAAAATTTTTCTTTCTTGTATATGAAATGATTGTTATAATACAATATATTAATTTTAAAATTAATGTTTTTCTGTTTATAAATATTATTTTTGTACAGGAGAAATAAGTTCAAGTTTCATACATAGAAACAGTTTAACACAAAGGCAGTGTAATATCACTTCTATAGATGACACAGAAGACGATGACGAACAATTTATCTTAAATATGAAAATAATTATTGATAATTATAAAATGTAATGTTAATTAACAATTAATTTGTATATGGATAATTATTGTTCTTTTCTAATTAAATACTTTTCTAATCAAATCAATATTTTTATTATGACTAGGCAGAATAAGGAAAATTTTAGTATAAAAGATTTGCAGAGCAAATCATATTTATTAAGAAAAAAGAAGTGTGCATTTAATGATGAAGATCAAAATCTGATAAAACGATTTAAAAAATCTTTAGACGAAAGCAAAGTTTCGTGTGTAACTTCGCAAAAGTTGCAGCAGTATGAGCAACAAGTTTCTGAACACAATTGTTCGCCAGCTTTACAAATTACTCCAGCCATTGTTAAATATAATGGTACTGATACGAATTTCAGGTATATTTCAATTTATATATTATACCTCAAATATGTTGTCACAATCAATCGATTAGTCGGTTGAGTTGATTCTGGTGAAAATTTTTCTTAGAATTCTTTTATAGAATTTTTCAGAATTTTTTAAAATTTCTATATAACATAAATTTTTAAAAATTTTCTTAGATCTTTTTTTACGAATTGTAACACCTTAGAGAAACGTAATTTAGATAGATATTACTTCAAACGTGATAATCAATCAATCATTTGATTGGATTGATCCTGGCCAATCAGCACACAATATTTTTTTAAATATTTATTTTTTATTAATTATATATTATGTAATTTATTTTTAAAAATAATATTAGTAAATGTTTATTAAATATTTATTTTACATTAATTATTTATTTGAATTAACATTTTAGAAAAAAATATTTAATGAACCATAGTAATAACTTATTTAATTTGTTTATTTGATATTTTATATGAATTACTTGAAATTATTTGTAATGTTTTTCAATTATTGAAAAAACTTTTCAAATTTAAAAAAATAATTGTTTTAAATGTGAAACAATTATTTTTTTAAATCTTACATAAAGACAAGAAACATAAGATTTATGACGTCTTCTTTGTTTCCTGTTTCTTGTCTCTTTTGCCTCTTCGCTCATTATTTTATCAACAATCGTGTTTCTTGTTTTTTCCAGAACGTATTAAGTTTCATCTCGTCAATTTTGATAAAACAATGCGCTAAGAAGTAAAAAGACAATAGGCTAAAAACAAAAAAAGGAACCAAAGGTTGTAGACCTTAAGTATATTACAAACGTTAAATTTACTAAATGGCAGAACATTTTTTCAATAAAATAAATGTTTCTATTTAATGAAAAAGGGGAACTTAATCTATTACTTTTAAAAGTTTTTAAATGTTAAAAAAATGTTTAATGTTTTTTTAAACATTAAAATAAAAATGAATTTTTCAATATTGTATGCTGAGGATGACTCCAAACTCTCCAAAGAAAATTAAAATGTTCGTTATTGATATTGAATGAAAAGAAGATATTTTTAAATATTGTTGCGCTCTTTAATTGTGCTCTGATTAGCTTTTGAGAACATTGTTTGATTAATTTTCGAGAGTTCAAATTAAAATTTAATTTATTATTGATTAAAATAAACGTTTTTTTTAATGAAAAAGGAACTTAATCCGTTATTTTTAACATTTTTAGAAATTCAATAATTATTAAAAAGAGAACTGTGGAGCCACGACAGTTATTGTTGTCGAGAATAATATACTAGATATTTTCTGTATTTATAATGTATTACAAAATAACATTCGTTTCGACCTTGTACAATCGGTCTTCTTCAGTGTATAATTTCTGACGATTCTCGCGTGTGAGATTACATTATTTGGTGTCCAAGTATTGCTTGTAATCGTACATCTTGTTATTTATCGCTCATTTCGACGAACTATTTTTCATGGAACATCTTTTAGGATCATCTTAGTTGACCGGGTTGCTTTCTGTTATATAAACCAATAATAATCACAAATGGTATGATACGAAACAGGTTAAAGATAAATAAATAAATAATAATAA